>ML783325.1:852155-869664 GCA_009831015.1 Picea engelmannii | reverse complement strand
CAATGATGTTGTAGAGTTTGTTTATATTTTGATCATGCGTCACTTTAAATTATGGTGTCATGTGTTTTTGCATTGATATGAATTATGTGACGTGGTTAATTCCTTATTTCTTCATGGAACCAAACTAAAAAGAAAAGAAAAAACATTTCCTATTGTACTTCGCTGTTTAGAGACGTAACGAAGGGGTCGTTACATTGACATTAATCCATTTGTTGCAGGTCTTCAAACAAAGGGTAAATTTCCATGTCCAGTTTGTGGCCCTAAGATGATGTATCATCATTCAAAAAGTTTAGGAAAGATTGTGTTTGATGAGTATAGGAACCTTCTTCCTAAGAACCATAGGTACCGTACTACTGAAAAAAATCTTTTTAATGGGAAAAAAGAGACTGGTTTAAAACCATGAAGAATGACACCTCACCTATGGAGGTTGGAATTTAATAGAAATCATCAAGGTACTCAATTTCATAATGTATCATAGATCGTGTAATGTTTTGACTGTTTATTTTAATCATTGAATTTATTTTACCGTATTTGATAATTATTTTTGTGATTTCTTTTATGCTTCATTAAGGCCACAATCATCATGAAGGTATTAATAATGGGCTTCCACGAGGAATGAAATCTTATCCCGCTCAATTCATGAGGTTGCCCTACTTTGAGGAGCTAAAAATAGCTCATTTGTTTGATACAATGCATATCAAGAAGAATGTGACTGAAATGTTATGGAGAATCATAAATGGTGGGAGGGACAAAGACAAAATTGTCAAAATTTGTACTGGCATTCAGGAAGCCAATCTTGCAATGCGAAGTGTGATCTGATATTCAAATAGATCATATGGAGTACTAAACCAAAATAACCATTCATGGTTATTAATAGAGCAACAAAGCAATGATGTAAAAGAGGTCATTCAAAGAATTAAATTTCCCACGGGTTTTTCTTCAAACATAAAAATATCTTAACGAAGAAAGGCGAATTTGGTGGGGTAAAAACACATGATTGGCATACCTTCATTAAGATAATAATTTTTGTATACATATTTATATATATTGGCCTTATAGATCTTTTATTTTTTTTATTTTTGCTTGTCTACTTTGGTTGAAACAAATAATGATTCATTTTGTTGTTACAGTATGTTCTACCACTATCTCTCCCGAACGACTTTGACAACAACATCAAACAAGTTATATATGATATTGGAAAACACATGAGGTAAGATGTTGTTTTGATTTATAGGCAAAAATGTTCTTTCAAACTATTGTTGTACTTAATGACACATGTTTTAGTTGTAATGTAATGTAATATATTATATTATGTTATGTTGAAACATGTTATTTTCTTGTGTCAAGATCTCATGTAGATGGTTTTCATTGAAAGAAATCCATGAAGATGATATAAATTATTGGAAGAGACAAATTCCTCGTTTAATGTGTGAAATGAAAAAGTATGTACCTCCTACATTTTCCAATGCACAATAACACTACCTCATGCACCAAGTTAAGGAGATTGAAATTTGTGGACCTATTGACACAAGGTCAATGTGGATGCTGGAGAGGCACTTAAAATCATTGAAGACATTGGTTAGACAAAGAGCATGTCCTGAGGGTTTTATGGTGGAGAGATATATTGTATATCAATCCATGGTGTATATTAGTTAGTATATTCCTAAATTAGCAGCACCAACTATGCATGCAGTGGATCGCATTTTTGATGTGAACTCCATAAAAAAATTTGAAGATCAAAAGCATTTGTTGGGGAAAGGTAGAATGAAAAAATTGAGAGGTAATGTATTAATAATTGTGAAAATTTATATTAATAATACATATAAAGTTTCGTTTTTCTGTATATGATCATACTCATTAATATATTAATATGATTTATTTCATAAATTATAAATATTTATAATTACCTTCATATTGTACGTTATAACTAATATTTAATATTGTTGAATTATATTTTTTTGATTCAGTTTCTCTAGAGTGGGATGCACTGCATTTATACATTGCAAACAATCTTGACTGGATGAATGTATTGATTGAAATATGTAAACAACATAATGGAGGTAGGTTATCATGGAAATGAATGTCTGAATTGGTTAGAGAAGCTCGTCGTAACAAAGATGTCAATGTTACGCAGAGGTAAATTGATCTAGAATATGGTTTGAAATATGGACAGGTAAGCAATTTCACCCATTTTATTCAGTTATTTTATATTATACTAATGTGACTACATGTGTACTGTATTTTTCAGATACTTTCGAAGTTATATAAATATATGTTAATTTATTAATTGACAATGCATCTTTTACATATCTGACATATTGAAGTTGAAACACAACAGGGCTATGTGGTGCAATGGTCGTAAATTTCGCATCAAACAATTGGATGAAACAAGGAAAACTTTTGATAGTGGGATAACTGTAGTATTCCAGGTTACTAATGTTTCCTCTAGGAGTGACAAGCATCCCCGAGAGTCTGAAAATAGATACTATGGGTATTTAAATGATATACTTGAGTGTGACTTTAATTCCTTCAAATTAGTTTTGTTTGATTTCAAATGGTATAGGTTACGAATGCATGAATGTGATGAGGAAAGAACTGTTATTCAACATGCCAACAGATTTCCAATGATTAAAACAACGATGTTTGAAAGAGGACATGATCGCTATGTTTTTCCAAGCCAATGTGAACAAGTCTTTTGCTCAAATGTTCCAGGTGAAAGGGATTGGTCATTTTTTGTTAGATATGATCCAAGAGGAAGGCCAATTAAGTATACTCATTTACATGAAGAAGATGATATTGAAGATCAAGAAGATGATTCAACGAAATATCAGATAGAGTCGGAAGATCATGGAGGGTCGACAGATGAAGAAGACGAAGAAGATTATGATCTAGGCATATGAGACAATATTGTAATTCCTGATGATGATGTCGATGAAAATATGCTCGAAAATGACATTGATGACGATGATGATATCATCAATCATTTCAACATCGTTTTAGAACCAGATGATGATACAGATGTTGAGTTCGATGAAGAAGATCAAGATAGAGAATATGGATGATTACACAGATGTTGAGGTTGGATTAGGTACACGACTATATAATATTTTTAATTTGTATGCATTATTCTCTTAAAATAATTTACTTTTAATTTCATGGGTTAATTAAATGTTTTTAAGTTTTATGCGACGTTTTTATATCCTAGGTTACATGTTGTTTAATTATTATTTGAAACCTGAAAAATAGTTGTCAATATAGTAAAGTACGTGGTAGACTAAAAATATCATTTAGAAACAAATAATTTCATGTACCTTCATTAATTTTTGTTTTTGTAGTTTCTATGCATGAATCTTAATAGGACGTTGGTTTCGAATATTTTATATTTTATAGATTGGGTTTTGGGGATCAATTGAGAATGATGTGAGGGGAGGGGAGGGGCCATGTGAGCTTCCAACTTCACATGGTTGGCCTTGTTCAATAGAGGATAAATTATTCTTGAAACCAATATAAGCTCTTTCATTTATATACTATCATGATCGTATAAGATTTCATCAATATTGTTACCTATTTGAATCTTCTTAGAATTGAGATTCATTACAAAGTCATTGAAAAAAGACAAAAGACTTATGTATGCACTAAATTTTTTCATGGATAGACTATTGGCATGCCTTAATGATATGGGAGGGTTTCTGGACTCAAATTTGAGTGACACACCCACTTTCTTCCATCATCAATTCATCATGGAAACCATAAACCCTATTTTTCATATGTTCTAGTAGATATGTTAATGATTCCAAGTTTCATATTTTTATTTGACTAAAGGTCCCGCTAGTGTGAAAAGTATAAAATTGATATTTCAAGTTGATAATCCAAATATGAAATGAATCCAAGCATCATTTGATATCATCGCAAGAGAGACGAATGTAAATAAACTTGTGAAGAATTTGCTATACTATCAACAAAAAACGTTTGTCGATAATTTTATGCCATTAGTATGTAATTTTGTACAAAAATAATGGATCTTAGGGACTACACCATGGTCAAGGAATGAGGAATGAGGAATGATGAAGGAGGAACAAAAATTGCACCAGGACTAGACACCAGCAACATGGACCTGCGAATGGGGCCAACGTTGAAAATTTTTCAAACAGTTTCTGTAAGCATTGAAATTTGTCATGGATAGACTATTCGCATGCCTTAACGATATGGGAGGGTTTTTTCACTCAAATTTCAGTGACACGCCCACTTTCTTCCATCATGAATTCATCATGGAAACCATAAACCCTATTTCTCATATGTTCTAGTAGATATGTTAATGATTCCAAGTTTCATATTTGTATTTGACTGAAGGTCCAGCTAGCTTACAAAGTATAAAATTGATATTTCAAATTGATAAACCAAATATGAAATGAATCCAAGCATCATTTGATATCATCACAAGAGAGACGAATGTAAATAATCTTGCGACGAATTTTCTATACTATCGAAGAACAAAGTTCGTCGATAATTTTATTCCATTAGTATGTAATTTTGTACAAAAATAATGGATCTTGGGGACTACACCATGGTCAAGGAACGAGGAATGAGAAACGAAAATTGCATGAGGACTAGAAACCGACAACATGGACCTGCGAATGGGGCCAACGTTGAAATTTTTTCAAGCATTTTTTGTATGCACTGAATTTTTCATGGATAGATTATTGGTATGCCTTAACTATATGGGAGGGTTTTTGGACTCAAATTTGACTGACACACCCACTTTATTCCATCATCAATTCATCATGGAAACCATAAATGCTATTTTTCATATGTTCTAGTAGATATGTTAATGATTCCATGTTTCATATTTGTATTTGACTGAAGATCCAGCTAGTGTGAAAAGTATCAAATTGATATTTCAAGTTGATAAACCAAATATGAAATGAATCCAAGCATCATTTGATATCGTCACAAGAGAGACGAATGTAAATAATCTTGTAATGAATTTGCTATACTATCGACGAAAAAATTTCGTCGATAATTTTATTCCATTAGTATGTAATTTTGTACAAAAATAATGGATCTTGGGGACTACACCATGTTCAATGAATGAGGAAATAGGAACAATGAAAGAGGAATGAAAATTGCACGCAGACTAGACACCAACAACATGGACCTACGAATGGGGCCAACATTGAAATATTTTCAAACAGTTTCTGTAAGAACTATAATTTGTCATGGATAGAACATTTTCATGCCTTAATGATATGGGATGGTTTCTGGACTCAAATTTGACTGACACACCCACTTTCTTCCATCATCAATTCATCATGGAAACCATAAACCCTATTTTTCATATGTTCTAGTAAATATGTTAATGATTCCAAGTTTCATATTTGTATTTAACTGAAGGTCCATCTAGCTTGGAAAGTATCAAATTGAGATTTCAAGTTGATGAACCAAATATGAAATTAATCCAAGAATCATTTGATATCGTTGCAAGAGAGACAAATGTAAATAATCTTGCGACGAACTTGCTATATTATCGATGAAAAATGTTCATCGATAATTTTATGCCATTAGTATGTAATTTTGTACAAAAATAATGGATCTTGGGGAATACACCTTGGTCAATGAATGATGAATGAGGAATGATGAACAAGGAATGAATATTGCATGAGGACGAGACACCGGCAACATGGACCTGCGAATGGGGCTAACGTTGAAAATTTTTCAAACAGTTTCTTTAAGCATTGAAATTTGTCATGGATAGACTATTCACATGCCTTAACGATATGGAAGGGTTTTTGGACTCAAATTTGACTGACACACCCACTTTCTTCCATCATCAATTCATCATGGAAACCATAAACCCTATTTTTCATATGTTCTATTAGATATGTTAATGATTCCAAGTTTCATATTTGTATTTGATTGAAGGTCCAACTCACTTGCAAAGTATCAAATTGAGATGTTCAATGTCCGTCTTTTAATCTAGAGTAGTGTTATTTCATATTTTTATCATCTTAGGGATTGATCAAAAGTAGATATATATTTCATACTAGTGCATCAACAACACAATTTTTATCTCTAGGAATGTTTTTCAAACAGTTTTTGTAAGCACTGAAATTTGTCATGGATAGACTATCCACATGCCTTAATGATATGGGATGGTTTGTGGACTCAAATTTGACTTACACACCCACTTTATTCCATCATCAATTCATCATGGAAACCATAAACCCTATTTTTCATATGTTCTAACAGATATGTTAATGATTCCAAGTTTCATATTTGTATTTGACTAAAGGTCCAACTAGCTTGAAAAGTATCAAATTAAGATGTTCAATGTCCGTCTTTTAATCTAGATTAGTGTTATTTTATATTTTGATCATCCTAGGGCTTGATCAGAAGTAGATATATATTTGATACTAGTGCATCAACAACACAATTTCTCTCTTTAGGAACTACCTTGATTGTGAACTCATCAAATAGTTCCATGGTATCCCATATTGCATTTCTACATTTTTAACCTTTAATTATTAGGAACATATGCTCGTTTTAATTTTAATATAACGAGGTTAGATTCCCCAATTGATTTTAATAATTTTATTCCCATATCAATTGATTTTAATCATTGATATTCAACTTGGTATCTCATTGTTGGTTCCCTATGAAGTGTGACATAAGTACCCTCACAAGTTGGGATGGTTGCATAAGATAAATCCATTCAAATATTACCACCTAAACATGTAGCCCAATTTTTAGACAATAACATTCCCCAAACATTTGGTACATCTACGACTGTCACATCCATCAATACAAAGATGTCTGAATATGCAGTTGGACTGACCTTCAAATGCTTGATAAGAAGACACACCTTGATTTGTTTCTATCCACACCACATACGTTTCAATATGGTGTTGTAGTCTTTAGACCTAATTGGTTCATGAATTGCAATGGAATTACATTTTTTCAGGCCCTATAATCCAACATACATTGATGAAGAATAATTTCATTTAGTACCAAGGTTATGAAGAAAGGTGCATGACTCATGTTTTTCCTATCTTGATGAATGGATTTCAAAATTAAGGGTTGGTATTTTGTTGCTTCTAGATTAAGATACTTCTTCACCTTGTCCATTTGTGAGGGAATCTTGATTCGCTTTGAAAGGGGAACTAGAATTGCTATCTTAGCTAAAACATTGACTACATTGACATTTAGTTTCACACTATCACTAGTGGTACTCTTGTTAGATGGCAATGAAGTCACTGGACTAGTATTCAAAGGTAGAGGTGGCCTACTACATGGTTTTCTTTGTGTCTTAGAATCATTGGGTTGTAAAATCTCTGGTGATTTATTCCTTCTCATGTATTAAATGTATTTATCTTTCCTAAGATTTGTTTTGGCTTCTTCACCTATAGAGTTCAACATGGCCATCCTCATAAACCTAGAAATGGTAACAATTCTTTTGACCATATGGGTTTTTTGTTGGATGCTATATATGTAATCAAGGTCTTCAAAAAAATTTAAACTTTCAGGGCCACTAGACTCTTAAGATTATAAACCCTAATATAACCTCCCTATCCCCTACCATCTATAATCTCAATAACCCATATCCCATTAACAACTAATAGAACCCTTGGTCTCTATAAAGACATATAATCTCTAATCCTTACACCTTTTATTGCATCTAACTAAAATAACAACAAATTCTAATACTCTTTGATCCATAACCCTATAACCCATCTCATTCCTAACCCATATGAATCCCAACAAAAATAACCACTTCCACGGTACATTATAACCCATAATATAAGACATAACCACTACAACTCCTAATCCCTAAAACTTATAACACCTATAAAACTTATACTTAGCTTGCACCTCAAGAAATTAATGATATAAAGCATGGTAAGGGAATGAGACTTCTAACCAACAAAACAAAACCCTAGAAAATTCATAACACCTCGTACCAAAGGAACAAATGTCAGATTATAAAAATATCACAATTGGTTTTCACGAAAGCTATAATTTGTTTAATTCTGATCAATGGAGGATACCAAAAATATTAGGTCACAATCAACAATGTCCCATTTGAAAGATAATCCCTTTAGTCCACCACTATCAATGGTACGAGTTTAGTCATCACAATGTTGGTTACAAGTCTCGTCCCATCGATCATAATAGATTTTTGTGATTTTTTTTTATGGAACCTCTTATCTCCTAAAATAACACAGTCAGTTTCGTTCATTTAGGTGATAAGAACTGATTGAAAAATACTTTTCTAAAAATTTTAAGGTTCAGTTTTGAGAGCCTTATGTTTGTAATAAAGTTTGAAAAACATTGATTTTGGTTTTTATTTCAAAAAGGTCAAATCACAGGTTTTTGTGGTTAAGTGCTTCTCTAAAAGCGCTTCTAAGCCACCGAAAGCCTTAGCTTTTGGTAGCTTAAACGAGAAATTCAGGGCTATTTTAGCCACTGAAATCGCAGGATCTTGGAATGAATTAGCACGTCCTTTCGCACGCTTGAACCGTTGGTATTTAGGTTTTATAATTGCAATTGGTTGTCGAAAAGATAGGAGGAAAACCATTTAGAGACTTGGATCTCATTTCTGCGTAATATATCAAATCTTTTCAAGTTGTTGTTTCATCAAATCACATGGTTGTGTACTTCCCATCAATTAGTTAACAATCATGATTGTTTTAAATCTTAAGCCCCTCTTTCGCATCCCTTGTAATCAATGCCACTCCTTAATGCATACCCCATACTTCTCATCCCTGTCGCAGCCAAGCCAAACCCTCCTAGTTCTACGTTGTGTAGTTTTTCTCCAAGACTGATTTTCCAATTGCAGGTGTATAGGAACATTTCAACAAATGAAGAAATGAGGACCAGCTCTGAGGAAGGTGCTTGATGATATTAGTTACCTGGAATTGCACCCAGAGGTATGTCAACTTTTCAGGGACACAGGTTGCTACAATTTTTGTAAAAAATTGCAGAGCTCTCACCAACAGGTGGCAGAAGATTTTTCTCTGACTTTCGATGGAAGAAACGAAGTCATCGATCAAGATGAATTCTAGGTGGATGAAGCCCTCATAGATGAGGTGAAAGAGCTTCCCAGGATAGGATAAAACTAGTTCAAAACCATTGTCACAAAGCATATTGAATTTACGTCCTACTTGAAACCAGAGCACAATTGTTTGGTATGGAAGAACGGCATTCCTATGTTTTTTCTTGAAGAGAAATGGGAAAATTTATTAAAATAAATTCTTGTTTATATAAATTGTGAAGGTAGATACAACAGGATGATGATCTACCATTTTAAACTCATGAACCATTTCACTGGTAGAAGCCCACTCAATTTTCCCTATTACCTCTACAGAAGCTTGACTAAGATGGCTCATCAAGTCAAGGAAAATACAAGCAAAGTTGCAGGTCGATTAGCTCATGATGGTTTGATTAATCTTTTGGTTTGTGAGCTGCTACAAAGAAGGAACAAAGAATGGAATTATTTCTTATTTTGGAACAAATTTCAGACTGATGTACATATAGAAGATAAGAAGAGTCCTTCTTCAAGGAATTATTCTACTCCCAGAAGTGGAAAGAGGAAGAGGAGAGCCATCTCTCCAGTTGTAGTTGATCATCCCTCTCTGTCCTCTAATCCTAGAAGGACTAAGAAAAGAATGGAGTTTAGCAAGGAGGAAAAGAAGGCAGTATAGCCCCCACTAAACAAAAGGGTTCTTAATCTCCCTTATACAGACTCGGAGGAGGAAGAGCACTAGTTTGAAACAGGGCATGAAGAGCATCGGTTTGAAACAAGGCATGAAGAGGACCAGGTTGAAATAGGGAATGAAGATCCAACTACCACAGGGCATGAAGATACAGTGTATGTAAATACATTCACAATGAGGTATGGAGATCTTCCATCACCTACACCTAAAGAGGAGCATGAAATGCAAGCTGCAGAGGCATCATCTAGCAATTCAAAGAAAAAAAGATCAAAGACGATTAAAAAACTCAGAGAGAATATAGAGAAATAGGAAGTGCTAGAGAGGGTAATTAAAACTAGATATGAAATTCTATCAAAGAATTTTGGAGAGACCAGTGCAACCTTATAAATATTGGCACATGAAAGTATAAAAGAAAATAAAAACAAGAAGAAGATTGTAAAAGACTACAACAGTTTGTGGAGAGTATCTATGCATTTGAAGAAAAAGGTCAGTCCATTAAGGTTGCAAGCTAGATCTTCAAGACCTCAGCCTCAAACACATGATAATCTTGAAACCTTAGCAGATGCAACCATCCATCTGAATGATCTAGAGGCAGCCAACAACCCTACACCCATTCCAGAAATTGATCAAGATGCAAAGTCTTTCGTCCATCAACCATAAGGTGTTTAAAGCTAAGACAAAAGGTATTGTGAAATTTTGTTAATTTTCACTAAGACAAAACTTCCGGTGGCTTAGACGAACATTTCAACTATTCATTATCCACTGAAAGATGAGGTTTCGGTAGCTAACCGGCCCAAATTTTGTCTATTCTAACCATTGAATGCACTGACAGGGAAGAAAGGTAGTGTTTTTTCATAGATCCAAGTTTTTCTTATCGAAATTCCTCAGGAACAGTTCCAATCGATAGATAATAATTAAATACATCCTTATCAAGATTCTGTTTTGATTTTGGAGATTCCCAACACTGCGGAAAGGCCAAATTGGTTAGTTATTTTTTGGGAAAAAATAGTTTTGTTGCCAACAGGTGGTATTTTCGACTTCTCTCATATCTTATGAAGATCCATAAACCTTGGAAGGCTTACTAAATCTATTGAAGAGTTTTAAGGACATGAAGATTACCTAAGATAAGGAATTGACCTATTTTATAGAATCTCTGCCTATTTTCTTGGGTCAGTTATTGACTTTATATTTTTCGTAAATTCGATCTAGTATCCTAGGATCTGGATACTGTTTGTAAAGGATATAAAGACAAAAACATTTGAGGAACCAAGGGTTCGATTTTGGGTTCTAAACCATACTGCTATTGAGATACAGACATTTTCTTAAATATATTCATCTTGCAATTTTCCTTCATTGTTATTCTCAGACTTCCTTTTCATGTCTGTTCTATGCTTATTAGTTAAATGTTATTATTTGTCTATGTTTAATATTCTATGGTGACTGTCATCTTACCTTTGATTATTAAGCAAGGATCATAAGCACTCACTGCTAGTTTATTGGCCCATCATATATATTGTTTTATGTATGTTCTAGTCAATAGATTAGTTTTTTTATCCATTTGATTCACAACCTATCTGATAATTACTCTTGAAGGCCTTGTACTATTTGATTATATCTAGACTATATTGAGGATACAATCAAGTGAGCTAGATATTCATCTTGATCCAAAAATTACCCCTTATTGAGAAAACCATTGCAAAAGTAATTAATTTGTCAAGCATCTCTGAGATACAACCTAAGAGAGTTTCCTGGATTGATAAAAGAACCTAAAATTGGACAATCATTACAATATTTCAAAGGAAATATTACCAAAGAAACAACTAGCAAAATTTCTGACACAATGTCTTGTTGAAATGATTTTTATTTTGTTTAATGCTCATTATTAATTACACACATTGTTTCACCCATAACCAGGATTGTATTTACATCCCATTAACATCTAAAATAATATATTATTATGTTTATTATAACATTAAAAGAGGCATTGTCATATTAATTACTACTTTAGCATATATATAACAAGCAACTTTGATAGCATCCCAAATGAGACAACATATTAAAACAATAGTATGAGCATTTTGGCATCATAAGTAGAGACCCAAAACATGCCTAGCATGCCTCATTTTCCATCAAGATCTCCTTTTTGTCACATGGGTCTCCATAATAACTTAAAATAACTAAACAAATAAAACCTTTGATTAAATTTTTTAACAAATATTAGTTTTTTAAATGTCAATTATTATTTTATGTTAATAACCTAGATTACATAACCCAATAACCTTTAACAACTCTTAACCTACTAACCCACAACCTCTAAACTCATTAATACCTAATGTCCCTTAACCCACTAACTCTTGATCTACTAACCTACTTGAACTCCAAAACCATTAAGCCTACCCTACTAACCTTTAATTTCCTAACACACTAATCCCTAACCCACTAACCCATTAAGAACTAATTCATTAAACCCTAATGCACTAACCCCTAACCCACTAAGTACTCATTATGAACTAATGAACTAAACCCTAATTCACTCATTTAAGAACCCCTAACCTTTAAGACACTTACCACTAACTCATTGACACTTACATTCCTACATATTAACACTCTAATACCTAACCTCAATGGTTGGGAGGTAGGTCTCTCACTCTCCTAGTAACCCGGGTTCAAATCCACAATAACAAATCCTGCACATTATCTTCTCGTAGACAATACAGAAAGAAAAGCATGTGAAATCGAAAATAATGAGTTACATCAGAGAAAAATTTGTTGGACAACTGAGAGGGGGGGTGAATCAGTTGTTACCATGATTAAACAATTATGATTCTTTTAAAAACATTACAAGGCACTCAATGATGATGACAATAATGCAGGGAAATAAACAATGGCACATTCAACATCAGTCACATATATGAGAAACATAGACACAGATATTTCCCGAGGAAACCCATACAGGGTAAAAACCTCTTTTTCTTTATATGATAAGTAATAGTTACATTCTTTACATTATCATACATATGAGCACCAACTCATACTAAGGCAAAAACCTCAGTTTTGGAAGCTGCTACTTGCTGAGAGCACCAACTCTCTATTTTCTCTAGCACCCACTAGAAGGAAGCACCAACTCCCTGATTTCTCTAGCACTAACTCCCTGTGTTCAAGCACTCACTTGAACCTTTGAGGACACAAGTCCTCCCTAGCACCTCCCAACCACCCTGAATTATAAATTCTTTGTTACTAAAACTTTTACAGTGATATAAAGTTCTTCAATGGCTTACTAGCCTTGTCATTGTTTTGTTACACTGCTCTGCCCTGTCTACATCAGTGTATTCTGCACAACATTTGCACTTTCTGTTCTTCTGCCTTTTATGCTCTATGCACCATATCCCTTCAATGCACCGTTCCTCGACTGTGCATTTCTGCTCCTGCACTCTGCCTCCTTGCACACCACTGAATTCTCCTGAACAGCGACAACCCTATCTCTTCTTTGTTCCCCATTCTTATTATCTCTGTTCTCTTTGTGCATGCAATATTCTCAATGCCTCTGCATGCTCACTCCGCACCAAATTCCTCCACATCTCGAGTGCTCTTCCTCATCATCATCATGACTCTTCAACTTCTTCGGCAGTTTTTCCCATGCGTTCAACATCACTGGGTGTTCTATATAGATTTCTTAGATTCTCTCACAGTTGAGGCTCTTTGTCTTCTCTGTCCTTGACGAGCTTATCCTTTCTATTTTCAGCTACAGACTTCAATGCTCATCCGCCTGTCAATCCCTCTAAGAGTTGTCTTACTTCACTGGATGAAGCTTGGAGCCTCTTCATCTCCTCTGGCGATCACATAGAGTCTCTTCGAATTTTTTGGTAGAAACCATCAATGGTTTCTAGAAGTTACACTGTGAGGAGCTACATTAGCCCTCTGATTATGTTCAAATTCACCTGCACCATTGGATTTACTCTGAAGAGTATTGTCGTTATTTACCTGTTTCGCACTTTCACAATTCGAAGATTCTGCGATGAGACATCTTGAGTCTCCATGTTGTGAGCTCTGAAAAGGAGCTTGGCTGCTCTAGCTCCCTCCTCTACATGACCATAGATGGTGACCACCAGTTACACCGAAATGTCACCTTTTCGGTATTTCGGCATTCATATGATCCAGTGTCTTGACACTCCTAGACGTGATCCCCGAAATTCCAAGGTGGAGCTTATTTGCACTAGGTCCTTCCTCCTCATGACCACACATAGTGACCACCGGCTGCACTAAAAAGCGTTGCGAACTCATGATCTTCATCAACCCTGATTGACGGTCCACGATCTCGATGAATCAATGGTCCAGATATTTTCGCGATATCACATCTCGTTGTTCCTAATATGGAGGTTCTCATCACTCTAATTCATGATAGGCAAAGCTCCGAGATGGAGCTTATATCAACGGTCCACATTCTTGGTGATCCAAAAGTCCTGATCTTTTCGTGATTTCGTATCTTTCTGTTCTTTAGATAGAGGTTCTCATCACTCCAAGTCACGATAAGTGAGACTCTGAGATGGAGCTCAGATCAACGGTCCTCATTCTTGGTGATCTGACGGTCCTGATCTTTTCGTGATCTTGCATCTCACTGATCCTTAGATGGAGGTTCTCGTCACTCCAAGTCGCGATAGGTGAAGTTTCAATATGGAGCTTAGATCAATGGTCCAGAATCTTGGTGTATTGATGGTCCAGATCTTGTCATGATTTCACCACTTCATGATTTCATCCGCCTTGCGATTTCATCACTTCGCGATTTCACCACTTCGCGATTTCAGCGCTTCGCGATTTCGTCTACCTTGCGATTTCATCACTTTGTGATTTCGCCACTTCGTGCTCTTTAATGAACATGCATGTTCTCTCTGATCCAACAATGGTTGGATCTGATGCTTAGATCTGACACCTAAGATCTGTCCTCCTCTTCTGCGCATTCTTTTTGTCTACATTCAGATCTGATGGCCATCGGGAATTCAGGATAGGATCCAACGATCACTGACGCTTCTCCTTTCGAGCTTACTCATCCTCCTTACTTGGAATAATTTATAAGTGTCAAGGGCCTCAACCTTTGATCCGCCTGATGCTATCTCTCTTGAGCTTTGGCACTAGGTTAACCTCATTCCTGGTGCGCACCTATGCATTGAGTTCGACTCTCCGTTAATTCCTCCTAATCTTACTTTGTCCTTGTTTTTCCTTCACTGCATACTCTGATCTTACCATCAATGACAAGAAAACGCTGTCTGTAAAACATGCCAACAATCTCCCCCTTTGGAATTGATGGCAACAAAGGCACCGAGATTCTTTTCTCCCCCTTTGACATCAATGTCAAAGAAGATACATGTTCCCCCTAAGCTATTGCATTAGTTTTAGGAGGTATCAGATATGCAACCAATACAGGACTCCCCCTAATAGGATGGACTCTCTTATATGTGAGACAGGATGACACCCAACTTCTATATGAGATATTCAAATGGTTTCTTGGTGAGGGGTTTAGTAAATATGTCTGCAATTTGTTATGTAGTGGGAATATAATGGACCTGAACTATCTGATTGGTGACCCGCTCTCTCAGAAAATGATATTTTATGGGAATATGCTTGGTCTTGGAGTGTAATATAGGATTTTTAGACACACTAATGGCACTAGTGTTATCACAATGAATTGGGATCGATGCAGTGTATTTTACCTCCAAGTCTTCAAGTGTCTGAATCATCCATAATACCTGAGTGCATCAGGTAGCAACAGTAATGTACTATGCCTCTATGGTTGATAAATAAATGGAGCCTTTCTTTTTACTAAGCCATGCTACTAAAGAATCACCCAGGAAGAATGCTCCTCCACTGGTGCTTTTTCTCTCATCGACATAGTTTGCCCAATCTGCATCTGAGTAAGAAGTTAACTGAAAATTTTGATTTCTGGGATACCACACACCATAAGTCATTGTTTCTTTTAAATACCTGAATATCCTTTTGACAACTTGCAAATGACTCTATTTAGGTGTAGCCTAATATCTTCCTACCATTCCTACAACATGCATTATGTCTGGGCGAGATGTTATGATGTACAACGGGGTGCCTATCATTGATCGATATGAGATTTTATCAACATTACGTGAATCATCACCCTTGCTTAATTTACATCCAGTTACCATAGGTGTACCCACATGTAACACACCCGCTATCAAAATTTTAAAAATTTCAGATTAATCTCCCTCAAGTGAGAAATCTCCAGAAAATCGGCATTTGTGAAATACCAACCCCTGGTGAAATATCGGGATTCAGGGTTTCTAATGTCAAACTCATTCACCCCTATGACTCACGTTCCTCTGAATTTCGATGCGCTCCTCATGCATTATCTCCCCAGGCCAAGCCTGTGGTTCACTTCCTTTACGGCTGTGGTCTTACCTCCTTTCGGGGCAACTCCTATCGGAGTTTTGGGTTTCCTGATGTCGCAATTCAGGAGTCCTCGGAACTCGCGATTCTCCGATCCCCGATATTCCCCTAACGCATTAGCCCTCTAGGCTAGCTCCGTTCTCATGTGACCTTCTACCATGTGTCCGCCACTCTATAACTACCCATCGGGGTTTCAGGGTTTGTGATGTCGCGATGCACATGTCTTCGCAAATTCTGATTCCCCAATCCCCGATGCCACTTGGCGTGAACTCATGGCCAAGCTCGATCTTCCGAAATTTGTCCCTTGTTCCGGCGCCTATGGCCCACACTCCTTATACTGGCATGGAGTGACACCTGTCCTCCACTGGAATGCTATAACTAGGGGACCGTCGCGTTTCGAGATTTCGTGATTCCTCCTGTCGTGAGTTTCTTGTCATCGAGAATCCTGAATTGCCGAACCCTGAACCCTTGGGATCTTCTGACACGCATCCTCATCATGAACGGTTCAGATCTCATCGGGAAATCACGGGTCGCGATTTCCTGATGCACAATGTCCTTACCATCGAAAACTCTGATGAACAAAACTCCGAAGGCACCCGATTCTTTGCCACCTGTCCTCGCACACGGATGGCCCGGATTGATTCTCGGGGTTTCGGGACTTATGAGGTCTTGGTTCTCATGGCCTCGAGAACACCGATTTTCCGATGCGTCAAACTCCGATAGCGCCTTGATCTTCGACACCTGTCTCTCAGATGGACGACTCAGATCCTATCGGTAAATCGCGGATCGCCATTCCGGATGGCAGGAGTTATATGTATTCAAAAACCCCGATATGCCAAACTCCGACTCTCTGGGATCCTCTGCCACGTGTCCCTGTTGTTTGATGGCTCAGATCTTGTCGGGGTTTTCACTTGGATTACCTCGAGTACTTGTCCACGGGAATGTCGATTTCCCGATGGCAAATATCCTAATTTCCCCTCCGGATCTCCTGACACGCGTCGCGCATAAAGGACGGTCCAGATTCAATCGGGAAATCGCGTATCGCGATTTCATTGTGCAACGGTTCTACACTCCTAAAATCCCTGATGAGTGAAATCCCGATGCCTCCCAGAACGCCGCACGTGTCCTACCGAAATCAACGGCTAGGACTCTTCCTCTGCACACTAGAGTTTAGCTCCGATGCAACTCTTCCCGATCCAACGGTTTACGGGATTTCTACTCCAGATCTAATGACTCGAATCACTTCCTCTCACGTCTACCCCTGCGCTTAACCCCCGCGCAGCTTCACCGGATCCAACGGCTTTCAGGTAATGTGAACCGAAATCTGACGGTCCAGATTCGTTCTTTTGGGTTTTGGGATTTATGATCCCAATTTCCCGTTGCTCACG
>ML783325.1:825446-843043 GCA_009831015.1 Picea engelmannii | reverse complement strand
CAATAAATTCAAACTATCATTTACATTCATTGACCTCTTCCTACAGGTCCATTTACAACACATATTCATACTTATGAGTTTTGCCATAGTCCTTGGCCAGTTCAGTTATATTTACAATCTGGGGGAAACAGGGTGTTACACCACAGGTTTAGAATATTCCATTTGAAACCTTTTCAACATTTCTCTTAGATATTTTTCTTGAGAAATTAACATCCCTTCAGACCTCTAAGTAATTTGCAGACCAAGAAAAAATGACAATTCTCCTATCATAGACATTTCAAATTCCGACTCCATGGCAGAAGCAAACCATTGTACCAATGAATCCTTATTACATCCAAATATGATGTCATCTACATAGACCAGTACGATGAGCAAATTATTATCCTCTGTTTTAATATACAGATTGCTATCAGTTGTTCCTCTCTTGAACCCTTTGTGTTTGAGATACATATCTAGTCTGTGATACCAGGCTCAAGGGGCTTGTTTTAAACCATATAAATCTTTCTTCAGCTTGCATACTAAGTTAGGGTTATCAGATAGTTTGAAACCCTCTGGTTGTTCCATATAGACTTCTTCACTTAAATCTCCATTTAGAAAGGCTGACTTGACATCCATTTGGTAGACTTTAAACCTTTTATGACAAGCATAGGAAAGAAACATTCTGATAGCTTCTAATCTTGCTATGGGCGCAAATGTTTCACCAAAATCTAGTCCTTCTATCTGAGCATAGCCTTTACATACTAACCTTGCTTTGTTCCTGATAACTTGTCATTGCTCATTCAACTTATTCTTAAAGATCCATTTGGAGCCAATGATGTTTTTACCTTCAGTTCTTTGAACCATCTCCCATGTATTGTTTTTCTCAATCTGATCAATTTCATCATTCATTGCTTTAACCCAGTGATCATATTTGTTGGCTTCATTGAAATTCTTGGGTTCCAGCATGGATATGAGAGGTGAGAGCTATATGAGATTGCTCGGTGGTTTTGATTAGCTTTCTCCTAGTTTGTACACCTTTGTCTTTTTCTCCAATTATCTGACTTGTAGGATGATTCTTTTGAATGATTCTGGAGGAGGAATTTGTAGTTGACTGTTGATTTGAGTTTGTCTGAGTGTCTGAGTCTTCATATGATTTAGAGTCTTAATTTTCTGATTCTTAAGCGAGTTCATCTTCAGCTTTAGCTGTGTCTTTTGTAGAAGACTCATTACTGTATACCTCTCTTGCTGGGATTCCTTCATCAATTTTTACATCAATACAATCAACCATTTTATGCAGCCTCTTATTATAGAATCCATATCCTTTACTGTTTGTAGCATACCCTAAGAATATACCTTCATCAGCTCTGTCATCATATTTGCCAAGGTTCTCATCATTATTCTTTATGTAGCATTTACTACCAAAGACTCTGAAGTGTTTGATTGAGGCAGGTCTTCCAAACCATAATTCGTAAGGTGTCTTGTCACTTTGTGGTCTGAGGTGGGATTTGTTAAGCACATAGACTACTGTGTGTATTTCTTCTACCTAGTAGGTTTGACTAATTTTCTTCTCATTCATCATTGACCTGGCCATTTCCTGCACTGTTCTGTTTTGCCTCTCAATAACTCCATTTTGTTGTGGAGTTCTTGAGATTTTGTATTCTCTCTTGATCCCATGTTCATCGGAAAATTACTTGAAGTCTCTTGACATAAACTCTCATCCCCGATCTGATCTTACTGCCTTTAACCTCTTGCCTTTTTGAGTCTCTGTTAAAGCCTTAAATATTTTAAACTTCTCAAATGCTTCAATTTTTTCTTTGAGAAAGGTAACCCAAGTAAGTCCTGAGTAATCATCGATAATCAACATGAAGTAGTTTTCTTTCCCCGTCCCTTCCTATATTGATTGTCCACATAAATCCATATGAACTAGTTGGAGTGGTTTCTCTATTGAAGTAAACCTCTTGGACTTAAACTGTGTCATGTTTTGCTTCCCTACTTGACAGGGTTTACACATTGAATCTTGGGGCTTTGATATTCTCGGAAGATCTTTTACTGCCTCAAGGTTTTTGAGTTTGATTAAGTGGTCAAAGTTTAGATGTCCAAGTCTCCTATGCCATAACCAGATTTCATCATGTTTTCTTAGATGAAATTCTTCTCTATTTTCTTTCAACACATATACATTATTTTTTGTCCTTATGCCTTTGGCCACCACTTGTCCTGAGTTTACAGACTTTATCTTGCAGTCCTTGGACATGAACAACACTTCGCATCCTCTGTCACACATTTGACTTACACTGAGAAGATTATATTTCAGCCCATCCACAAGTAGAACATATTAGGCTTTTCCTTTTCCATTACTTAAGCTCACCATCCCTTTTCCTTTTATTTTCCCTAGAGCATCATTTCCAAAGGTCACGCTTCCTGATTTTATTTCACTTAGAGATAGAAAAATGCCTTTGTCTCCCATCATGTGTTTGGAGCATCCACTGTCTATACACCAAGGGTTCATTTTTCTTTGAGAAGAAAATACTAATCCACACTTGTCACTTTCCTTCTTCTTCCAAAACTTGACATTTTCAGCAGGGGATTTCAAATCTGGTTCATATTTCCTTAACCGACAGTCAATAGATTTATGTCCAAATTTATGACAGGTGTAGCATTCAACCTCATTATTCAATAGGTCAAACTTATTGTTGCAGTCTTTCCTACTTATTGACTGTTGATTATTTCTTGGCCTCCTTAGTTGTATGTGTCTATACTTAATTTGGCAATCTGCAGTCTGTGAAGGATTATTACTTGATTGTATCATTCTTTGTTGTGGGAAGTATTTATTCCTTTGAAATCTAAATTGCTCATGTCTAAGTCTTAAGGAACAATTTACAGCTTTGTGAACAAAGTTAGAACACTAAAAACAATAGCCATAGAAAAATTCTTTGTACCTAGAAAATGGTTGTCTTCTTTGAGAAAATAGATTTCTTTCTTGTTGATGACATCTTTCAGCAGAGAGCGCATTGTTTCTTCATTCTACAGATTCAGTCCTAGCACCTTTTTCTTTACTCGTCCTGGGTGGCTGATTGTCTTCCTTTGTTTCTTCACGTTTGTTATTGTCATTGGTTGTACTTTTGACAAACTTGATGGGTTCTTCATTTCCTGGCTTCACACTGCTTGATCCCTCTTCATAACCCAAACCAGTTTTCAGCTTTGGATTCCTCTGCTAATTCAGAATGGTGGCTAATCCTTCTGAGGCTTTGATACTTGACAGATTCTGATTATACAAGGCTTGAATCTTCTCCATTTCTTTCCTTGTTTTCACTACTTCTTGTTCTAATGCTTCACATCTTGCCTTCTTTTCTGATAGCTGTTGTTTCATAATCTCTTCAATTTTCTTTGCCTCTTCCAATTCTTCTTTTAGTAGGACAAGGTCTTCATCAGGTTCTTTATTGTCTTTCTCGAACTGTATCAACAATTGTCTTTTCTTTCTGTTCTTGATCTTAGTTTGTCAATCTCTTCCAATGCACTGATCAGTTCTCCTTCCATGTCAACCACAACTTCTTCTTCATTAACATCACTCCCTGTGTTATTATTGTCATAGTCCTCTTTGGCCATAAGTATGAAGTCATTTAGTTTATCTTCAATAGATGAATCATTGCCTTCATCATCTGAAGGATCATCGTCATTGTTTACGCAAAGACTTTTCTTCTTAAAGTTATTCTCTTTAAATAAATTTCCATGTTTGTATTTCTTCTCATCATCACAAGTCTGATCCTTTCCTTTGCGGGGACATTTATTTGAAAAATGACCTATCCTACCACAGTTAAATCATTTGAAAGGCAGTTTACCTTTGTATTTTCCTGATCCCTTCTTCAATCTCTTCATAAATTTTTCTTCAACTTCATCGAGCTCAGAATCCTAATTCTTATCTGCTTTAAATGATGCTTCTCTGGAGATGGGTTTATCTTTAACTATTCTCATTTCATATGCAATCAATGTTCCTAGAAGTTGATCAAACTGCAGGGTTTTTAGATCATTAAGTTCTTCTATAGAAGAGACCTTCAGGGTGAACCTATCTGGGAGAGATCTCAAGCTTTTCTAAACTAAAGAAGGTTCCCCAATTGTTTCACCAAGTGCCTTCATTGCATTTACCATTTCATCTACTCTCAGAAAGTATTTTCCAATAGTTTCATCTTCCTTCATCTTCAGCTATTCAAATTGTATTCTGTAGGTTTGAAGATTTGCATCCTTTACCTTCTCATTATCCTCATAACTTCTAATGAGTTTGTCCCACATTTCTTTGGTAGTTCTTAGGTGCATAAATTTTATGAATTCTTCTTCTACAAGCCCGCTCAAGATAGCATTCATAGCCTTAGTGTTGAAGCTAAATTCTAGTTTTTCATCCTTATTAGCTAGCACAACTGGCTTTACATAACCAATATCTACCACATCCCAGACATCTACACCTAAAGCCATTATCTAGGTTCTCATTCTAACTTTCCAGAAGGCAAAGTTTGTTCCATTGAATAGAGGGGCCTTATTGGTTGAATTTCCTTCATGGCTTGACATGTTTAAGATCTAGGATCTACCCTTAGATAAAAGGGGCCAACTCTAATACCAATTGTTAGAAAACTGAGAGGGGGGGGTGAATCAGTTGTTACCGTGCTTAAACAATTATTCTTCTTTTAAAAAATTTACAAGGCACTCAATGATGATGACAATAATGTAGGGAAATAAACAATGGCACATTCAACATCAGTCAGATATATGAGAAACACAAAGACATATATTTCCTGAGGAAACCCATACAGGGTAAAAACGTCTTTTTCTTTATATGATAAGTAATAGTTACATTATTTAAATTATCATACATATGAGAACCAACTCATAATGAGGCTACAACCTCAATTTTACAAGTTGCTACTTGCTGAGAGCACCAACTCTCTGTTTTCTCTAGCACCCACTAGAAGGAAGCACCAACTCCCTAATTTCTCTAGCACCAACTCCCTATGTTCAAGCACCCACCTGAACCTCTGAGGACACCAGTCCTCCCTAGAACCTCCCAACCACCCTGAATTATAAATTCTTTGTTACTAAAACTTATTACAGCGATATAAAGTTATTCAATGGCTTACCATCCTTGTTGTTTTGTTACACTGCTCTTCCTTGTCTGCATCAGTTTCTTCTGCACACCCCTTGCACTTTCTATTCTTTTTCCTTTCATGCTCTATGCACCATATCCCTTCAATGCACCATTCCTTGACTGTGCATTTATGCTCCTGTGCTCTACCTCCTTGCACACCCCTGAATTCTCCTGCACAGCGACAACCCTATCTCTTCTTTGTTCCACATTCTTATAGTCTCTATGCTCTTTGCGCATGCAATATTTGTAATGCCTCTGCATGCTCACTCCATGCCAAATTCCTCCACATCTCAAGTGCTCTGCCTCATCATCATCATGACTCTTCAAATTCTTCGACAATTTTTCCCATGCGATCAGCATCACTGGGTGTTCTATCTAGATTTCTCATATTCTTTGGCAGTTGAGGCTCTTCATCTTATCTGTCTCCAATGAGCTTATCCTTTCTATTTTCAGCTATAGACTTCAATGATCATCCACCTATCAATCCCTCTAAGAGTTTTCTTCCTTCACTGGACAAAGCTTGGAGACTCTTCATCTCCTCTGGCAATCACATAGAGTTTCTTGGAATCTTCTGGCAGAAACCATCAATGGTTTCTAGTATTTACACTGTGAGGAGCTACATTAGCCCTCCAATTATTCTCAAATTCACCTGCACCCTTGGATTTACTCTTAAGAGTATTATCGTTATTTACCCGTTTCGCACTTTCACAATTCAGAGATTCTGCGATGAGACATATTGATTCTCCATGTTGTGAGCTCCTAAAAGGAGCTTGGCTACTCTAGCTCCCTCCTCTACATGATCACGGGCGGTGACCACCGGTTACATCGACAATTCACCTTTTCAGTATTTTGGCATTCGTATGATCCAGTGTCTCAATACTCCTAGATGTGATCCCCAAAATTCTGAGGCAGAGCTTATCTGCACTAGGTCCTTACTCCTCGTGACCACACATAGTGACCATAGGCTGTGCTAAAAGGAACTGCGAACTCATGATATTCATCAACCCTGATCGATGGTCCACGATCTCGATGAATAAACGGTCCAGATCTTTTCGCGATCTTGCATCTCGCTATTCCTAA
This sequence comes from Picea engelmannii, assembly GCA_009831015.1. Classification (NCBI taxonomy): domain Eukaryota; kingdom Viridiplantae; phylum Streptophyta; class Pinopsida; order Pinales; family Pinaceae; genus Picea; species Picea engelmannii. The sequence continues at coordinate 836,853 of ML783325.1, read as the reverse complement.
GATGGAGGTTCTCTTCACTCCAAGTCACGATAGGCGAAGCTCCGAGATAGAGCTTAGATCAACGGTCCACATTCTTGGTGATCTGATGGTCCTGATATTTTCGTGATCTTTCATCTCACTGTTCCTTAGATGGAGATTCTCATCACTCCAAGTCGCGATAGGAGAGACTCCGAGATGGAGCTCATATCAACGGTCCTCGTTCTTGGTGATCTAAAGGTCCTGATATTTTCATGATCTCGCATCTCGTTGATCCTTAGATGGAGGTTCTCGTCACTCCAAGTCATGATAGGCAAAGTTCTGAGATGGAGCTTAGATCAACAGTCTAGAATCTTGGTGTATTGATGGTCCAGATCTTCTCGTGATTTTGTTTGCCTTGCAATTTCATCACTTCGCGATTTCGCCACTTCACGATTTCGCCGCTTTGCGATTTTGTCCGCCTTGCGATTTCATCACTTCGTTATTTTTCCACTTCATTCTCTTTAATGAATGTGTAGGTTATCCCTGATCCAACGATGGTCAAATCTTATGCTCAGATCTAACGCCTGAGATATGTCCTCCTCTTCTATGCGTTCTTTTTGTCTACATTTAGATCTGATGGCCATTGAAAATTTAGGATAGGATCCAACGATCACTAACGATTCTCCTCTCGATCTTATGCATCATCCTTACTTGGAAGAATTTCTAAGTGTCAAGGGCCTCGACCTTTGATCTGCCTGACGCTATCTCTCTTAAGCTTTGGCAATGGGTTAACCTCATTCCTGGTGCGCACCTACGCACTGCATTCGACTCTACACTAATTCCTCCTGAGCTTAGGTTGTCCTTGTTTTTCCTTCACTCCATTCCCTAATCTTTCCATCAATGACAAGAAAACTTTTCCTGTAAAACATGCCAACAAACTTCCCCACTAAAACACAACACAAGAATCTAGAAATCTAGTGCCTTTGTATTCCTTCATAAAGTCATTTTCAGCCTATGAGTATTTTTACATTTTAATCATCACAAGTCCCAACCCTTTGTTTCATAAAAGTTGTAGGCTTTATATCCTTTACATAATAGTTCAAGATCCTATAAAAATGGATCTGAAAGATTTAAAATAGAATAAAATCAAAACTAGTATGCTATATCAAATCTAGTCCTGATTTAAGGGTCAACCCTTGTCAACCAGATATTCAACAATATTCAACAACATTCATCACTATATAATATCTTCAATAACTTTCCAAGTGATGACAAGGCATTTCAAAATCCTATTTTGACAAATAAGCAGTTTTTTCTTTGACCAAAAATTGAAAAGCCACTTAACCTTCTTGCCTCAGTATCTGCCTCAAAAACTAGAAATGGATGATGATATGTATCCTTTTAATATTTATATTTCATTTGGAACCCCTCCCAGACGATCTGGAAACAAAAATATTCAATCTGAGAAAAATATGAGCATTCGGCCAGTTTCTGCATTTTCGATGGCTTACAGGTGAAAAACAGAGTAGGATTAGCTGTCGAAAATAGAGCTTTCAGTAGCTAACAATGCTTTTAGGGAAACAAATAAGCTGCCAAAAATCATGAGTTTTCCACAACCTTTCAAAAATGGAAAAATGGATTTTCTTCGATCTACCTACTCTTTAGGATCCTTATTTAGGTTCTCAGCAACTTATGCTAGAGATTTTAAATCAGGATGTGCTCTTGGCTTAGGATTTTTAAGCTTTAGTTTGATCCTTAAACCTCTAACCATTTTAAGCAACCTACGATTTTCCTTGAGAAATTTCTTATTCCTTTTTTGTTCCTTTACATGCATTTTAGCTAACGTTTCAAAACAATCTCTTACCTCATGTGATGTGTTTCTTATAGTTTGGTTTTGGGATTTAATGACCCTCTCAAGCAACTTCACCTTTGATATTTATTTTTTAATCTTTTCAATCTTTGATGCTGACTTCTTTCCTTTACTTGTTGATGCTTCAAGAATCTCCAGGTCTAGAAACTCTAGTGAAAGAGGTTCTTCTTCAAAATAATATTTCTCAAGAACCTCTCCTTCTACTGACTCTAAATCCTCCTCTGAATTTGAATAAGGAAGATTCAAAACGTTTTTACTAGAGGCACTAGTTTTCCCTTTTGTTGCTTGGCTAAAATGAAGCATATTTTTGGCTTTCTTGGACTTGGAAGAAGAAGTTGGCTCCTCTACAATTACTGGGGAAATGGCTCTTCTTTTCCTTTTACTGGTCTGTGGTGTTCAAGACTTAGTGGCTGAAGTTTTATTTTTGTCTTTGGGCTGGGCTTCTGGTTCAAATTCACCCCAGAAAAGAAGATACTCCCAACTCTTATCCCTCTTCTTCAATTCTTGAAGAGTTATGAGTTTGATAATACTATGATGAGAAGTTCTACCCTGCAACTTTCTAGGTATGGCTTGGACCTGGTGTGTCATTTTTGTCAAGATTCTGTGAGGGTAGAAGTGCATATTCATAGGGCATCTACCTGTGAAATGGTTCATGAGCTTGAAATGGTATAACATTACTCTACCATATCTGCCTTCGCATGTTATGTATACTTGGATGGATTTGAGCAAGTGTTGCCACTTTTCTTCCAAGTAAGATCTAGGGATGTATTTCTTCAAAGCAATACATTTGTGTTCAGGCTTGAGATAAGAACTGAACTCAATGTCTTTGGTAGTGGTTGACTTGAACCATATTTCACCAGTCTTAGGCATCTTTGTTGCTACTACAATGATTTCTTCATCAACCTGTACCTCAATTGTTCCAACTCTAGCCTTGGCTCCATCAAAGGTCAATTCAAATGCCTCAGCCACACCTTGATGAAACGCTTGGAGTTTTTCACAAAAACTGTAGCAGCATGCATCCCTGAACATATGGATAATATCAGGGTGATATTCCAGATATGTTATGTCATTGAGCTCCTTCCTGACCGGAGCTCCTCCCTTCTTCATCTGCAAAAAAAAAAAAAATACTTGCAAAAATCAGGTTTGGGCAGACACAGTGGCGTTGATAGAGGGAAAAAAAGAAACTCAAACAGAGGAAGGATGTGTAATATGTGGGAAAGATTTGGATGAAAGTTTTTTATAACAAACCCTTAATTATAGAATGAAAATCAAATCATAATGATGATTGCATCATTCGATCAAGATAGACATCATGTGATATATCGGGTAAAACGAATGATACGAGCTTATGGTGATCAGATTTATTAGATTAGGGTTAAATAGATCTCACCAAATAATCATATCAGACAAATAATCACTTTCCTGGATAGTATCGTGATTCACTTTAGTCAATTTCGACAGCACTTGAGATGATGATGTTGTGTACTGTTGGCGGTTTGAGAGTCTGATGGGATAGTCTGACCGTTAGCTAACTCTATGCTTTCGACAACTTAGAGAACCTCACACATATTTTTTTAGCTACCAAAAGTGACATCTTTCGTTATATTAGAATGATTTGAAAAATAGCCCTTAGCTACCGAAAGTGAAATTTTAGAGTTTTTTCTAATAAAAGTACAAACTCGTCACTTTTTTAAAATATAAGTCTAAAGATCATCTTAAAGACATTTAACTCAAAAATATTGCATCTAATGATCCATCCTATCACCTAATGACCATAATTTGGGAAAAATTATTTCAAGAGACAACAAGACCAACAAACCAAGAACTCCATCATGAGACCCACCAATCATATATGAATCATCAGGTCTCCTATCATTATAGGATACTAACACTTCCTATCCCATACCATCTATAATCTAAATAACCCATATCCCATTAACAACTAATAGAACCCTTGGTATCTATAAAGACATATAATCTCTAATCCTTACACCTTCTATTGCATCTAACTAAAATAATAGTGGATTCCTATACCGTTTGATCCATAACCCTATAACCCATCTCATTCCTAACCCATATGAATCCCAACAAAAATAACCACTTCCACAGTACATTATAACCCATAATATAATACATAATTACTACAACTCCTAATCCCTATGTTGACACAGAGGTAGACCCAGGGTTCAATGCTCAAGAGCACACCAACAAAACCCTAACTACCAGCCCTTTCGACAACACCTGTGAAGTAGATGAAGTCTCACCCGAGGTAGAGATAAGGGTGGTTGTAGGACTCAGATGTCTGCAACCTTAGCTAGGACATAGATCCATGATTATCTTGCTTACAAGGCACTTAGCATTAGTTATTCCTTAACATACATTCATTAATACATTTTTCCGAAAGCACAGAGCATTGCAGTGAGTAATTCTAGTAAGGATGATTCAGTACTTAGCCACATAAATATAGGTTAGATTCCACAGATCAAGCACTAAGCATTTAATATATCAGATCTAATGTTCATTCATATATCATCAGCACATAGCATAACTAGATCTACTTAATCACATCAAGCACTTAGCCAAGAAAGAGATAAACACATTAGAGTAAAGAACAAATAACTATACACACAGTTACTGTGGTTCACACCCTCCCTGGGGCCACATCCACAAAGTCTTCTTTATATTATCTTGGTCAGGCAGTTACAGCACAGAGCTTCAATGACCCTTACTTCGCACATGACAAAAGATTTGCGCAACTTGCTAGATCCTTCTTCCTTGCTCTTCAGCACAAGACTACACCAAAATGAACTTAGCTTTCCAATCTCAGGCACATATCACTCTAAGATACATCCGATCACACAGATCTAGTGACTAGAACTAAGCTTCCAGTTATACATCACATAGATGCACTACATTATTATCATCCTTTTTCTCTTCCCCTATTTACATTGCCTATTTATATGTTACAAAATGGTCCTAAATGTGGGTAAACCTACGGGTCGACATCCATTTCCCGTTACATCAACCAAAAACCTTAAAATGGACCCAAAAATAGGTCTTTCTTCCTTACTTTCTGCTTCGCGTTGCATTCCTTCCTTGGCAAGTTGTAGCAGTCCCAAAAGTGGTCAATTATGACCAAGTATTCCTAAAAACTTGGTCAAGGGCCAATAGGCCCCCAACACTCACCTGTGAGTCATCCTGATTCACTCAGGTATGGATAATTCCTCTTCAAACACCTCGAGCTTGACTCGAGCAACTTCATCCTGTTGTAATGCGAGAGCCTCCTGTTCAGTAAATTCCTAGATTACTGTGTCATTGAGCGGTCCTAGTGTATCCGGCATAGCTTCAGGGATATCTACGTCAGACATCTCTGCGGGGTCTACTGCAACAAGGAGGTATGCTGACCATTCCTTGGTAATATCCTCCAATTCATCTTCTGTCAGCTTGAAATATGATTGGATTTGTTGTGTGTGCTTATCTTCGCACATTGTGATGTAGGTGAAGTGACAATCTGTGTTGAATTTCATCAAAGGTATAAACCTATGAAGCGTGTTGGGAGTAATGTGAAATGTAGACTGAATGGCATTCCTCAACTAAGTGTAGTAAGCGTGGAAGAAAACATTGGACTTCCAATGTTTGTTCATGTCGCTAGAGTACCACAACGTACATAACTTCGTGGCCAGTGGTTTGAAGGGTTCAATATCTGGAAACGTGGCTCCCTCAGGCAGTTCCCATGTGATGAAAGAAATGAGTATGAGCAACCAGCTAAATTGGAACTCATACCCCTAGTCTTGCACTTTTCTACAGTCAACCTCTAGCTAATTTATAAGGTATTTTTTCCAGTTCATTTGTAGTCCCTATGCACACTTCCCTACGAGGTCAACTACAAATCCGGTCACCTGTGTAGATCTATTTTTTCAGACTAACTTTCCTACGATCAGCTAGAAACCAAATCACACTACTACATTCTCAATGGAGGCTACCTTGTAACCTCACATGCCTTTCTCCAGATCGCCATATGTGTATTTTATTCATTGAGCGAGAGTGCAAACTACGGTCTTTCCAGGGTAAAATTCCTATGGGTCAGGGCCCTGCATGCTTTTCCAAATGATCCAATTGATGAGAATCAGATCCAGAGTTATACGACAATCCAACCATAGGTATCCTCCATGGTAGCAAGACAAAAATTGTCTAACGCATGCATTTACTTCTTGATGCCTCCCAAAATGCAGAATCTTCATTACATTGAGGAGGGTTGACTGTGCAAGGTTATGGGTCCATTTCCGCGGTACAATCTTGGGGTTATTTTCTTTTGTAATATTCAAATACTTGTGCAGGGCTAACATACTCTAAACCTTGTGATCTCTAATGTTAAAATCACTAAATTTCAATGCGGTGAGCTTCTCCTGGTCAACATGAACTACACACACCCCTTTCGGGAGGTACGTCGTGACTACAACATAGTTGAAGTCTCTAGGTACAGTTTCTTGATTCACCGGTCCACTTAATGGTGGGATATATTTAGGCAAGATGCTTGGGATCATCTTCACAGTGGAAAAGTCATTTCTAATCTTAGATCGTCTTTTTGAAGGCGGTCTGAATGGTCCTACTTGAGAAGTGGAGGAGGAAACTAACAGTGCACCAGAGGACGATGCATGTACACCTGTAGATATTCCACGTTATAACATGACTCTCTCAGTCATTAAATCAATTAGAACTTCTTCAACAATATTCTCAACAACGCTGAGCTCGTCTGACATATGAAATTGGGTCAGCTGGCTCAGGTGCAACATGAATTTAGAGACTACAGTGAATAGTAAGGCAATGATCTTAGGGTAAGTAAAGCTTCATGGTCCACGCTCAGATTCTCAGTTAGAAAAAAGTATTCTCGGTGCGTGGTGTGATGGGTTAACTAGGCAATCTCAGCAAAGGTCTGCTTGCAATGGACATGGGGTCTTCATTAACTCCATTATGGTGCTATCTAGTGGTAACCCATAACTGCTTTTCGATTCGTTCGGGGTGGTGGTCGAATGGGTATATCAGTTCCAATGACTATATTGCTTCATCATGGTGAAGTACTCTATGTCATTGTTCTGATATCTCAGCGAAGCTCCAATTCTGCAATTCTTCTTGCCGTGAAGTGTCCTCTAGAACCTCTTGTAATTTTACAGTATTAGCCCTTTTCTTTCTTAACTTCCTAGCCTTCTTCCCAGTGAGCTTCGTCTCAGAAATTCTTTTACCATTCTGATGTTTATCTTATGTGGTCTTAGTTACTTCACATTGTTGAAAGTCTTTCCTAGGGTTCCTTGATAATACTTCTTCTGTATCAAGAATAGGTAACTCGATCTTCTGCAAATCCTCAAGTGTTCTCTTAGCTTCGACATCGGGGTTGCTAATACTGAATATCTGCGATATGCTCTTCTATTCTTCAATCAAGTGTGTGATCCTTCTGGTCATAAAGTCTTTTAACTCTTGCTTCTTTTGTTCCAAAACTTTTTCTTCTTCTTTTCGTCTGGCTCATTCTCTATCAATCCAAGGATTTCCTATGAGAATGGTAAATGCGGTGTTGTCTTCAAAAAATTTAATGATCTCAAAGTCTTCCTTTGTTGAAGTTCCATTGATAGACATAGGTATCCGGGAGAGCCTTCCACATAGGTTCACTAGCTTTCCTCTGAAGAAACTTGTTCCTCCTAGGGAAGGGATCATGGAAGGGTTTGCTATAGCTTCCCAAGTTCTTTTTGGCATAATTTTCACTTTTGTTTCTTCATCAAGAGTACAATCAATGTCAAACTCCCCTATTCTTGCTTCAATTTGCTCCTTTTCTTTGAAGATATCTGATAGCCTAACTTGTCGGTGGTCATTCAAGGTATCTTTCATCTGTAGTAATATATTTTCTGATTCTTTCTGGGTTTCTACTATAATCTTGGTCCCTCGATCTCCTTCAGGGTTTGCTTGCTCCATATTCATCTTCTCAAGCCCATCAATCATTCTAGGGAGATCCAATACTTCATGGTCCATAGCCTTACAACAGAGGCAACTAGGTATTATCCCAGAGAATTCCTTAGAAAGATGTCCCAGTCTTCTGCAACTATAACAGAGGGTTAATCATGTTTTTCATTTAGATGTTCCCCAACTCCTTCTATATTGCGCACCAAGATCATGGTGTATAGCTTGAAAAAAACTCTTTCTAGGATCCTGCATCCACTTGTTAGTCCAAACATTCTTCTGATGTAGAGGCATAACATATCTATCATTATACTTATCAGATCTATTCATATTAAACTTTCTTTCATTTATTAATGCCCTAGTTTTGAATCTAGGACATAATCTATCAAACATACCTAAATCCATGCTTTAGAAACAAAAATAAAAATAAAAATTCACTTATCTTACTTCTATAGAGCACAAATCTTTCAGATCTAAAGACTTTTAACTATTCTTACCTTCATCAAAGCACAAAACTTACATATATTACCTTTTTCTTCACAGATCTGACTTATTTTCTTCAAATATGACCTCTTTTCTTCAGATCTAACCTCTCTTTCTTCAGATCTGACCTCTCTTCTTCGGATCTAACCTCTCTTCTTGGCACAAATCTTCACATGTGAAAGAGAACAGTGTGCACTAGGGCAACAGATCTATGCACAGAGATTATTTTGCATAAGGCTTCTTCTTCTTCAGTTCCCCCCGATCACAGTTTCAAGTCCCAGCAAAAGATCCATTTGTTGGCACATGGGAAGACCTAAGGTTCAACGCTCAAGAGTGCACCAACAAAACCCTAACTATCGGCCCTTTCGGCAACACCTATGAAGCAGATGAAGTCTCACCCGAGGTAGAGGCAGGGGTGGTTGCAAGACTCAGATGTCTACAACCTTAGCTAGGACATAGATCTATGATTATCTTGCTTACAACTCACTTATCATCAATTATTCCTTAACATACATTCATTAATACACTTCGCCAAAAGCATAGAGCATCATAGTGAATACTTATACTAAGGATGATTCAGTACTTAGCCACATAAATATAGGTTAGATTCAACAGATCAAGCACTAAGCATCTTATATATCATATCTAACGTTCATTCATATATCATCAGCATAGAGCATAACTAGATCTACTTAATCACATCAAGCACTTAGCCAAGAAAGAGATAAACACATTAGAGAGAAGCACACAACACTATACACACAATTATCGTGGTTCACCCCCAACCTGGGGCTATGTCCACAAAGTCTTCTCTATATTATCTAGGTCAAGCAGTTACAACATAGAGCTTCAATGACCCTTACTTCACACAGGACAAAAGATCTACGTAGCTCGCTAGATCCTTCTTCCTTTCTCTTCAGCACAAGACTACACCAAACTGCACTTAGCTTTCCAATCTCAAGCACAGAGAACTCTAAGATACATCCGATCACAGAGATCCAGTTAGTAGCACTAAGCTTCCAGTTATACATCACATAGATGTACTACATTACTCTCATCCTTTTTCTCTTCCCCTATTTACATTTCCTATTTATAGGTTACAAAATGGGCCTAAACGTGGGTAAACCCACTGGCCGACATCCCTTTCCCGTTACATCAACCCAAAACCCTAAAATGGACCCAAAATAGGTCTTGCTTCCTTACTTTCTACTCTATGTTGCGCTCCTTCTTTGGCAAGTTGTCGCAGTCCCAAAAGTGGTCAATTATGAACAAGTATTCTTCAAAACGTGGTCAAGGGCCAACACCCCCTAAAACTTATAAAACCTATAAAACTTATACTTAGCTCGCACCTCGAGAAATTAATGATATAAAGCATGGTAAGGGAATGACACTTCTAACCAACAAAACAAAACCCTAGAAACTTCATAAGACCTCATACCAAAGGAACAAAGTTCAGATTATAAAAATATCACAATTGGTTTTCACGAAAGCTATAAGTTGTTTAATTATGATCAATGGAGGATACCAAAAATATTAGGTCACAATCAACAATGTACCATTTGCAAGCTAATCCCTTTAGTCCACCAATATCAATGGTAAGAGTTTAGTCATCACAATGTTGGTTACAAGTCCCATCCCATCCATCATAATAGATTTGTGTGTTTTTTCTTTATGGAACCTAAACTTGGACAATCATTACAAGATTTCAAAGGAAATATTACCAAAGAAACAACTAAGCAAAATTTCTGACAAAATGTCTTGTTGAAATGATTTTTATTTTGTTTAATGCTCATTATTAATTACACACATTGTTTCACCCATAACTAGGATTGTATTTACATCATACTAACATCTAAAATAATATATTATTATGTTTATTATAACATTAAAAGAGAGATTTCCATATTAATTACTACTTTAACATATATAACAAGCAACTTTGATAGCATCCCAAATGAAACAACATATTAAAACACTAGTATGAGAATTTTGGCATCATAAGTAAAGACCCAAAACATGCCTAGCATGCCTCATTTTCCATCAAGATCTCCTTTTGGTCACATGGTTCTCCATAATAACTTAAAATAACTAAACAAATAAAACCTTTGATTAAAGTTTTAAACAAATATTAGTTTTTTAAATGTCAATTATTATTTTATGTTAATAACCTAGATTACATAACCCAATAACCTTTAACAACTCTTAACCTACTAACCCACAACCTCTAAACTCATTAATACCTAATGGCCCTTAACCCACTAACTCTTGATCTACTAACCTACTTGAACTCCAAAACCATTAAGCCTACCCTACTAACCTTTAATTTACTAACACACTAATCCCTAACCCACTAACCCATTAAGAACTAATGCATTAAACCCTAACGCACTAACCCCTAACCCACTAAGTACCCATTATGAACTAATGAACTAAACCCTAATGGACTCATTTACTAACCCCTAACCTTTAAGACACTTGCGACTAACTCATTGACACTTACATTCCTACATATTAGCACTCTAATACCTAACCTGAATGGTTGGGAGGTAGGTCTCTCACTCTCCTCACCCAGGTTCAAATCCACAATGATATTTTGGCTTGTTGTGATAAGGCTAGAAGGGTAGATGCCCCCCAGGAGTAGGACCCCCTTGCACGTGTGTCTTCGAACTTCTTGACTCTTGTTATGTCATAAGTTTATTGCTAGGCATTAGATTGTAATTTGTTGGCACTAATTTAGGGGTTATAGTGGAAGCTTGCTAGATTTGAACTTGTGTCTAGCCTAGGTAATCCAGGGAAATAACAAATTCCTCTAGTTCTAAAAAAAACACTTTAATGTCTAACCCACTAACCATTAACCTAATACCCATAACCACTAAATCCTAATATTTAACACACTAACATGTGACCCTTTGACTTCTAATCCCCAACACATTATCCACTAACCCATAACCCACTAATCCTTGATCCCCTAATGCACTAACCCCCTAATTGTTACACATTCTTTTCATCATCCCTATGATCGTTAATGATGTAAACCTATATGTTACCTTCAGAGGGGTCACAGTGGCCTGAGTTCCTAAAGAGAGAAGGGAGAAGAACTTCTCCTGAGAAAAGAAGTTGCTTTTTCCTATGTAAAAACCTTATAAAAAG
>ML783325.1:803509-818657 GCA_009831015.1 Picea engelmannii | reverse complement strand
TACAGTAATATGTTTCTTTCCCATAAAGTTAGATCTACTTTATTACATAACTCCTTGATCATATGTATAGATTAGCTATTGGATATATTATTTTCTTTCACTTTGGTTGGTTTGTGTTGTTTTGATCTTGACTGCACAAGAGCACTGGAGCGAAGCAAGGAACAACAGAGACCAAGGAAGCAATTACAAGGTACATATCTTCTTCTCACTTCCAATTTAATTCAATAGTTAGATCTAGGGAAAGTGGTATATTCTGTCTTGTTTTGTTCTAGATCCAGGTGGATCTAGGGAGGTCGGTTAGTGTCCGCACCTACGGACTTATCCAATAACACTAATACCTAACTCACTAACCCTAAAGATACTACCCCACTAACACATAACCCTAACCACTAGAGAAAATAACTGATATACCCTAGAGAAACTAACATGAGGTGCAACATATCATGAATCAAATGTACCTAACTAAGAGAGACAATAATGGATGATGGGGTGATCACCGAGAAAGGGACTCTATAACTTCAAGTTTAAATAGGATTGAAGACCATAAAAGACAAATCAGGATTACAATGGTCGAATATAGGTGCAAGAAAATAATGGATGAATATGGATACATTACAATAAAAGAGATAGGTTCCATGAAGAAGTGAAACCAAGTGGTGTGATCCTACATGAGTGGAATGACTGATGGTAAATGAAAGTTGTGACCATTGGTGGGCAACTAATGGAAATATCCTTGGGGGAATATTGAATGGAGGTATAACATAAAAATGGTCTTCAAGGTATGGATGAGGTGAAGGGAAAATGACATGTGATGAATAACACCATATCATATACCAATTTGATATAAATCGCTTGTGAGTCCTTAGAAAAAACCAACAAAATGAGAAGGAAGCATAAGGAAGCATAAAGATCTCATGGATCTATTAGTGCCCTATATTTTTCAGAGCTCAGTGTGGCCAACTCGACTTTTAGAATTCAATTTAGTGATCACCAGGTAAGAAGGTATTGACCTCCTCTTTAGTTTTGTCCATTAATTTTCCTATATTTAGGCTTGTATGACCCTTATAAAATACCATTAGGGTTTATGTAAGGTCATATAGGGTTAGAGGAAACAACAATGCAAGTGCACAACTATTCCATCATTAGTTTTCTTGTGTCGCTCAAGGGGTCAACTAGCTAACTACATAAAGTTAACATGAAAATAGTGACATGACATGCAACTATTCAAGTGATAGGTGTGCATTGTGTAGTGTGAAGGTAAATACCCCCATGCAAGGACACTGTGAAAATGTTGGATGGAGAATTGTACAATGTGCACACCTGTGAGGAAACATTATGCATAGATGGCACACGAATAAACTATTATATGTGTAGTACTGATGGTGGGTTTTACCTTTGATTTTGATTGGTAAATGAGCCTATTCACTAGAGGGAGATAGATTTTAAGGATCTATGGAATGATGTGGTTGGGAAACCAGAAGTGGGGAGGCATATTGCATGGTACGAGTTATTAAAGCTAGTTCAAAACCCATTTATCTGTTATAATGAGGTGTTATTAAGGAGGATCACTAGGTTTTGGGATCTTGATGAGGAGTGTTTTGAGATTTAGGGAAAATTTCTAGAGTTGGCACTACTAGACTTATATTTCATGATTGGTTTTCCCTTCCATGACGAGGTGGGAGATAGTTGGCCCCAACTAGGAGGGGGTAGGACCTTGAAGGAATTGATCAAGTCTCATTGTGAGTGAGGGATGAAAAAGTTTGATGGTGCTATCCCTATTGGTGTGATCTAGTCTAAGGAGATGTGATCTATGGTGACCATGGTAGAGAAAATATTGGGATATTATGGCCCACATGTTGTCTTGGGTGGCCATATGTTGATGGGGGAGAGAGTTCTAGAGGGAAAACATTTTGGATGGGCCCAAATGTTACTAATTATTCTGAGGAATTTTATGATTTGTTGGTGACAAAGTGGGGTTAAACTTCGGTTAGCTATAATTTTTTATTCTTTGTGAGAATCACAATGCTTATATCACAACATTTAGTTTGACCGGGAGAGACCTAGGAGCCTAGGATGTAGTGATAGGGAGATTTGATGAGTCATAGAAGTGGTGACATTGTGGTTAACATCTTCACCATAGATTTACTTATTTATTTGGAGCATCTACTTATCCACATTGAGGAGTACCCTTGTGAGCGTATGGATTGTACATATCACCATGATAATATTGATTGTTATTTTATATTTAGGCATTGGAGATATAATTGTATAATTAACATTAATTAACATAATACCATTGTTGTATAATTGTATAGTTGTATAATTAACATTAATTACATTGTTGTATAATGTTGTATTATATAATATAAATTATATATTATATATAATATATATATCCAAAATTTAAAAAAAAAAACAATCCATTGTTAACGCTCACGCTCGTGCCCTCACCTCATGATCACCGACGCATTTTGATCACCTGGTCATATAACCTCACTCCAATATTCATTTATCGGTCGAACTTTGTGTCGATACCCTATCTCACCTCACCACATTATATCCAAAGCATAGTCGAAGCTACAACATTGGAGACAAACGAGAGCCGAAGTTGCTACATTGAAGACAGAGGAGCCCTAGCTCAAGTGACAGAGGTGCCCTAGCTCAAGCAATGCTTCCAAAATCATCGGTAAGTGAGTAAAATATATTGGTGGTAGAGACCAATATTCCTGTAGAATCCCATTGGTTGGAAGCCCTAAATGTTCAACAGCTAACACTTTGTACATGAATGCCTGGTTTTTTCAACAACTATGTTACATTTATTTAGGGAAAAAATGATATAGGAAGGAAAAGCCCAACTAAGAGAACTAGCGAACAAGCCCAAGGAAACCTACCCATTAGATCACTGCGAATTAGCTCCAGAACTTTGATAGCTCTCAATTTGTTTCCCTTGTTAATGGTAATTTTTTGTATCTTTATTTCTCTAATTTTGTTTGTAACATTGTTTGAGGATTTCGAGGACTCCTTAGTGACCCAATTTGTAGAAAGGTAATGTGATTTGGATTTCTTTAAATCACACATGTGTATAAACTTAGCTTTCTCCCTAGTCAACAAAATAGAAAAATCATGAAGGGATTCCATCTTCCAAGTAGTTCTAAAAGAATTCTTTGTGGAATGGGATGTGGAAAAGAAAATAGAGTAATTGGGTCCAAGTTTGGCAAGAATGGACATAACAAATTATTCATGTTCCTTGTAAATCCTACACAAATTCAACTGTAGCCTCAAGATTTTAACTTGGTGAGAAATTATTGGATGGTTTCAAAACTTCCTAGGATCAAAATGTTGATCCCCTTCTCCAAGTGGTGTTGTCTTAACACATCATGCTTTCCAAACAATCCTTCCAAAGTAGTCCAGATTTGATTGGGTGAACTACCAAATTTAATGTGGAAAATAAGATCAAGAGAGATGGAGAGACATATTAAACCATAATCTTCATCACATTTGTTAAACCACTTAATATTTTCATCATCTAGTATAGGTTCAAATTAGGCCTCTACTCCTAAAAAAAATAACTTATTTGATTTACACTCATGGTAATTAAATGGTGTAAGAAAGGGAAATTGAATTCAATCCATTACTATAGGGTTCATTCTACTACATAATATATTTGTGTAGTTGAGGGAAATAAGCTTCGGAACAATGACCCTACTATGGAACTATGATTTCTATAGAAGAAATCTAGTTTCTTTAAGGCCATTAAATAAAATATTGGATAGATCCTTGCGTATATCAATAGAAGAGTGTTTACAACACCATGAAGTGACTATAGAATAGAGAATCTATTAGTGTAATAGAAGGATTCCTTGAAATTTGTGAAAGATACTACAAAATAGAGACTTCAATAACATAAATAAAGAGTGTTTTCACCACTACAAAGAAATTGTGTAATAGTGACTTGTTTAGCATAATAGAAGTAGGTTCCCACACCAAGAAATTATCTCCTAATCATGCATGCAATTTTTTACTACACCGTGAATAATTTCCCTAGGTAAGTAGGTGATATTTTTAGTGATATCCACATAATGTGCACCAACAAATTGAGCCACGACAAAGCCCCCACAGAACTAGATTTGTTGTAAAACTAGACTATTGAAAAAGAGTGTTGTTATGCTCATTAATTGACTTATCTACAAAAAAATATTGGTCTAAGTAGTACAAATACAAGTGTTTGATAGAGAGGTTCTATAAACAAAGGCATCTCATGAATCTCTCATTAAATCAAGGAAGCAAAATAAAAAGGTAAAAAAGCCTCCTTCCATCATATAAAATTTTAATACATACCATTACTTACTCTTCCATAGTTTTTCCATCCAGTAAATCAAGGTTTCTTTCCCCATTTTATTGGTTACAAAAAATTCTTATCAACATTTTTTTTGCATACACTAGTGGGGTGTTTTCATTTATACCTACTTAGTCTATTTCCACATCCATCCTCTCATTCCTTAACTTTACTGTACTAGTCCTATTGTTTATCTTACTTTCCCTAATTTTATCAACTAAAGGGATGAACTTCCTCTATTTAGAGATCGTTTCCATTGTGCTTTCATTATCATATACTACATTTCCTAAATTTTGGGAATGGGATGCATCTTGCAATACCCCTACATACTCATTCAATAAATAAGGAGCATATCTTACCCAAAATAAAACAAGCGAATGAAGTGTAAGAGGGATTGATTTACCATAGCGTGTATCCAGTGCTAGGAGATCCTTAATCACCTTTTAGGCACCACAATGTGGGATAGCAAATCCATATATCCAACAACCATCATTCCCATAAGCATATTAATCGTTTCCAACAACTTCCACACATTTTACAAGCATAGATGCACACAAATTAGGATGCTTTACGTTAGGGACCTAACCCTGCATGTAGGTAGAACAATATATTCAGATGTAATAAAGGTCAATGTTAATAAGGCCTTGCAATAAAGTAGAATAAGTTGAATGTAAGAAGACCTAATAGAAGCTTGTTCTTCTAGAAGGATCTTCCTCTAGATGGTTCTTTTGATAGACATATTTAGTATAAATAGGAGTCAAGGGTATGAGAACCCTAGCTTGGATATTATTGTAATAGAGCTCTACTCGACTAGAGGTTGCCCCCTTGAAGATGCCCGTGAACATTTCTCTCTGATTCAAAGTGTTCTTTATGGTGTTATTTTGATATCATTTCTGTGTTATTGTTGTGTTATACTGGTGTTATACTGTTATGCAGGAAAAAATATGATGCAATATGCTTCTAGAAAGTGTCAAGTGTCTAATGAACTTAAGCCATGGAACCCCAGGCCCACCAAGGCAACCAAACCAAAAATATTATGCATAGCTCTTCTTATATGGGAGGTGTTAGTACATGAGACATGGCTCTTCTTATATGGGAGGTGTTAGAACACAAGACATGGATCCTATAAGGATTCTCGAGACAGATCTCATTAGACATTTAATCATTAGTCCACATCATATCCAACTATATAATAGACTCGTACCTTTGTGGACTTGATGCATCCTACCATGGAGAAACATGAGAGTGGATGTCGTTGTATTAATGTGGTCACTTGGTGTTCTCTCAGTCTTATTTTATTTAATCCCCTTGTACATACATGATTATTCCATGTGTCATTATATTGAGATTTTCAGATCTTTGACTCTTTCTCATAACAACTCAGTGTATCCTTAAATTCTCTTGGTTTCCCTATTCCTCATGCATGCAAAAATCTGATGCAATATGCTTCTAGCAAGTGTCAAGTGTCTAACGAACTTAAGCCATGGAACCCCAGGCCCACCAAGGAATCCACACCTAAAATATTATGCATTAGGATTAAGTCTAGGTACCATGTTTCTAAGAAATTTCTTGCATTGGAGATATTTAAAATGACAAATCTACTCAATTGATCTGAAGTATTATTAGAGCCTAGTGAAATCTTCTTTGAGTCCAATTCTCCAAAATACTTGGAATTTTTTTGATAAGGGTGTATTCTAACTTAGATTTTAAAATGTGTAGTGGTCCCATGTAGCACACTCTAGAGCCACCACTATTTATTCCAAGTTTATTCATGTTGATGTTGCATTTCCATGTGGTGGAATTTAATTGTACCTTGTGTTTAATGAACCAACCATGTTTAAGGATTCTCGAGATAGATCTCATTAGACATTTAATCATTAGTCCACATCATATCCAACTATAATAGAATCGTACCTTTGTGGACCTTATGGATCCTACCATGGAGAAACATGAGAGTGGATGTGGTTGTATTCCTCATGTAGGCAAAAATCTGATGCAATATGCTTCTAGCAAGTGTCAAGTGTCTAACGAACTTAAGCCATGGAACCCCAATCCCACCAAGGCATACAAACCTAAAATATTATGCATTAGGATTAAGTCTAGGTACCATGTTTCTAAGAAAGTTCTTTCATTGGAAACATTTGAAATGACAAATTTGCTCAATTCCTATGGATCTGATATAAAATATTTATTAAGAACTGTGAATATGATGATGGACTACTAACTAACAACATGTGCACATGCAACCGAAGGTACAACCAAATAGGTACTTGTCAGATATTTATTCATCGAGTGAGGAAATATTAAAACAAATAGAGGCCAGAAATGTGATTGCATCTAGTAGATATGATAAGAAAATAAGGACCAGAGGTGAAAAAGTCAGAATAAAATTTTGTAGACGCATGAAATTTTTTCTTGCTGAAGGAGGATCATGCTCTTATGATGACGAGAACATAAGAGACATATATGTTCCACTCAGGTAAAATAATATGGTCAATCAATGGGTACCTAAGGAACTACCTCCTATAGAGGTTGACTTCATTGTCAACAATAGGACATATCACATTGCACCATCCTCTCTGTATGGCTTGGGGATATTTTCCATGGATGGAATAATTGTAAAATACAATACAGTAATTGAATTGATGGACTATGTCAGACCGTGTTACAATTATAATGATTGGATGTGGTTGGTTCGGTACATGCGAAGTATGCGGAAATATGCACTCGATGCAAATTATATACAACTAATAAACAAGGATAAAAATAAGGGAGAGACTATCTATATTGATGGAAGGCCTAAAGATTCTAACAATATCACAGGGTTTATAAACAACACACAACCCAAGACAAAAAACAAACAACCGAATTGCATATTTGAGGGACGTGAAGAGAAATGAGTAGTCCTGTGTGCATTAAAAAAGATAGCTCCCAGGGAAGAGTTATTAGTAGATTACCATTTGAATCGAATAGACACATTGACTAATAGTGTGCAGGGTCTTATGCAACACCTCTTTAAGAAACCTCTACTTATTGCATTATATATTTTATTATCTTTAACATGGTTGTAAATATTATCGTTAACATTGTTTTTTTGTTATCATTAACAATGTTTTAAATATTTGGGGGTTCTAATTATATTATAATGTGGCAGGATGATCGTGGAAAAGGGCCAGCCACAGAACATGTAAATTATTATCAATTTCCACTTTCATTTTACGTTGTTTTTATTATTTTCTTATATAATTTTATTGAAATAACATTGTTTTTGCTGAAATTATATGTAGTCAGCAGACCATGTGGATCATGATTCTGCCGATGAGGAGGGGTTTTATTCTTGCACTGATCTGATGCTCTCATTAAGAAAAAAGATCACTAAAGATAACAAGGAACTATTTATCTTGTTAGATCATCCAGAACAAACTCCAGACGTCAAAAAAAGGATCAAGCTCCTTATGTCACAACTTAACACATATAAGATAATAACCATAATTTATTTATTTTTTTGTTTAATGCACTCATATGTTCAATTATGATACTTTGTTCTTTAACTTTTACATTATCTCACAAAAAAACATTTTCTTTTTTATAAAGGAATATTTGGATCCTGTTCAGCATGGGGTTGGTAGTAGTGGCGCTAAAGAGATGCTACAGAGTCCCGATGTGGGCGGTCATATAGTTGCTAGAGAACTATTTACTTCTCCATATTCCACACCTCATTTATATAGGAGAAATGGCATGCACCAACATGCATCCACACCTCGATCAGAGTCTATAGAGGGTGGCAGAGATGAGGATCATAGTGATGTGGTTGAGATGGTTTCATTTTCTGGAGCTAGACGTGTGACAAGCACGGGGACCCTTTCGTGCACATTTTTGGTAGACGATAATGGACTTACATTAAAACAATCAAGACTCCCAAGGAATTTTAATTCATATTTTAATCGTTTAATGTTGTCCTCATACAGAAATCATCTAGATTATTAATTTTAAATTAATGATCATATCGTTTTGTGTGTAGGAAATGACCTTTTTTATAGGCATGTAGAGAGCAAGGCCTTGTCTATTTTTGGGGCAACCTTACGCATGAGGTGGAATCTCCAGAATTCCAACCTCAAAAAGGAACTTATGGATTATCTTGAAGGCGTCTTTGGTGTAGACACATTCAATACAAAAGTGGTCACATCTACAGCGGGTGAATATTTAAAATATATCTGGGATGTTTATAGATGAATCTTGGCAAGAAATACTAGGTATGAGAATCCTCCCTCAATTCCAGAAAGAGAGTGGAATGCGATCATTGATGATGCAAAAGAGAAGATTTTGAGAAAATCAGGAGAACAAATAACTGGTACACCAAGGTAAATTACAATTTTTTGAATTCAATACTAGCTTTATTTTTCTTTAGATCTAAATAAAAGTGTGGTTATATATAACATACTTGAATTTTTTTATGATAGGTTGCCTAACAATTCGAAGGCAACCAAAGAAAGGATTTCCAAACATGGCCAATACAAGCTAGGCCAGGGTAGCTACTTGATGTTACAGTCACGAATTGTAAGTACCCAAACATATTAAGAATATTATTTGTATCACCTTACAACTTTTAGGTAATTGCAGCCCAAAACATTAAAAAACCATACCCTTATGCAATGCAGGGTGACGACTTAGAAACTGAAACCATGGATGAAGACCTCCAACTTGGTTACAAGTATGGTTATAAATCCATGGTTGATCGTAGGAAAAGTATGGGGCATAACCCAAGATCCAATTTTCTAGATAAGGTAAATAAAAATCAGTCCACATTAACCTTTCGTTACTTATAAAATACATAAATGTTTGATATTGTCCATAATTTAATGTCTTACTTTGTTTTAATCAGGGGAACAACACTATCAACCCTACCATTAGTATTGAACAATAGAGTGTTGATAGTGAAATGCAACCACAATATCATGGTGCTCCCCAGCAGCCGCATCCCAGTGAGGTGCAGTCCCAAGATGTTCCTATGAATGAGGCCCACGACGGTAAAATGTCTATATTTTAATCATATACTTAATAATTTTGTACTTATAAATTTTGACGTTTCAATGGCAGAAAATATCATAGATGATCATCCTTGACTTGAAGATCAGGTGAATAGGCCAGCAACCATTCCAATGGTGCCAACTAGAGGACCAGGTAAACAATTACATTGCAGAGTTTTTTTTTAATATTAATGAACTAATTCAATGATATTTAAAAATTGGCCATATAAATTTAATATTTTTTATTTTTTTAGGTGATGTCCCCTCACAAAAGAATCCACTTTGTGGGCATGAGACCAGATGTACTCGATGTGAAAGGACTGAAAAAACATCATCTGTTGAAGAGAACCCAGTAAACAAAGACATGGACATTGATGATTTGCTTAAGAACTGGAAAGCAAAAAACAAGACTAAAATAAATTCATGATGTCATGTAATAATTTTATAAGACAGTTAGATGTACATTATATAGCTGATAATATACACAAGGCTATTTCTATGGCTTCTATATATCTGTGAATGTAATTTTGTTATACACTTAATGATAATTTCAAATTCTCGTAATGATGCAACTTCTAAAATCTTGTGACATGATATATGCAACTTTGAAAGTCTTGTTACATGTTTCATTGTGTCTCACATGACAAAGAGCATTACCATTACTTTCATTGTGTCTTTTTATTGTGTCACGGACATGGTGTTTTATGTTTAAGAAGAGTTATTAGTGACTTCCAGTCCACTTTAGAGTCCCAAAATAAATTTTAGAACCTATCTCTGATCTAGAGGTGAAGATGGAAATAACATACAAGACGTTTTCATTCTATGCATCCAGTTAACATAGTTTGTGTATATGTCAACCTTTGATAACAAAGTTCTTAAACTTTGTTTTATGAAGCATGCATCCCTTTTTTACAATGTCAAATCTGGAACAAAGAGGTATATGAAGTCTTTTCTACATAGGAGGGTAATAAACTTATTGGATTTGTGTAGGAAGAAAAATTTCTCACTGTCTGTTCCGTGGAAAATATTGCACTGACATATTAAGATGGTATTAAGGAAGAATTTGGAGGGGGAGTGGTCCATAGAAATTCCAGTTTTCTATATTCCTATTTATAGGTGGGAAGGGGGAAATATGATCATTGGGAATTGAAATTGTATTTATCAAAGAACTAGTATTCGAGTAATAATCACAATTGCATTTTGGGAAAGCTTAATTACATGTGACCAAATCGATGAAAAGCATGAAACTATAAGCTGTAGTTCTTACTTAATTTTGTGTATCATTTCTTGGTGTTGCTGGTATATTATGGACATTAATATAATTTATTTATTTCTTAGGCTCAAGCATTAGGGCCATTTTTTCTAAACAATGGCCTTAGGTGATTAAACTTTACCCTCATCCATCATCATCATTGTCTTCTACCTGAAAACCCTTTTCTTGTTATTGTTTGAGGTGGGGATGAATTTCTATGATTACAACTCCTATATGTGTTGCCTCTGAGCTATTGTTCTAGGCTTGATTCATATGTGAAGATTGATTTCATGTTTACATGCAGAGTTAGATGGTTTCTTTATAGCCACTGCCTCTGCTAGTTTCTAGGGATTCTTGCCCAAAATAATTTTTGTTCAAAATTCTTTGCAAAGGTCCTATGGCTGACAAGCCTGGTGAGAACCTTCACCTTTGTTAGCTCCATCTTCCTTGCTCAAATTTTCTATCTATATAGGAGTCATGTGAGCTTGTTTGGATCTATGTCATTTAGTGCGTATGTTTTCCATACATATGAAATTTCCATGGTGATTCCCCAAGTTTCTATCTGGTCTTAAAGGTTTGCAGAGGATACACACTAATCTATACTCCCTCCTAATATTTGAAGCAATAGGAAGTGCTCCAATCATATCCATTAAATTGCCATTCAAATTCATTGGCTAGGTGAATGACTACTACATCTTTCATGAGAGTTGTTGATTGCAAATTAGTGAAAAAATAATCCAGTTTTCCAGTATCGAACGAAATAGGTTTTCTAGTAACATGGAAATATTGCCCTAGTAGTTAAACAACTAAATATAGCAATGATTTTCTTGAACCAATTGCAGGTTCCTGCAAGCTGAAACCTAGTGACTGAGGATGGATTTCTTCTGGGGTCTTATCCTTAGAGTTTCAATACAATCTTCCTTGTGGATAATAGTTGGTAAGATAAAAATGGTTTTGTTGAGTTGGTGAAAACTGAGAACCACCAAGGCACTTGAAACTGCTTACATCCATTCTCCAACGTTGACATGATATTGTCATGCTGATGTAAGATGACTGCAACAAAGTATGAATTCCTAAAATATGATGCAATAGATACATATGGTTAAGATGGATTTTGATTATGCATGGGGTTCTCAAGCATGGGATGATATTTTATTCGATAGACTCCATATCTAATCTTCTTGCACATTGTATTCCAAAGGATAAAACTCCCTTAGAGTCTATATGGTTATTTCCTCATAGATGTTTAGCTATTATTCAGTGATTTAACCTTTTAATGTCTTTGAAAAATGCAGGTTTTAAGGGTGGTCACCTCCATGATCCAAAACACATTTCTGAAAAGGTATAAATCATATTCTTCTCTTGCATCATGAAATTTTCCTTCATTTCCTTGTATACTTAAATTCAAAACAGGAAAAAAAAAATGACACATAGCATGCATAACACATAATTGTTTTATGATTGGGAGTAATAGTAATTTTGCATATTCATAAACAAAAAAATGAGACTTATCTTTTAACAAAAATTGGTCCAAGAGATTGGTCATGTAAGAGAAAATTTCCATTGAACCACAAACATCTAGTGTAGATAGCACCACCAACCTAGGCTATGAGGCCACCATGGTGAAAAAACCAAGCAATAAGATTCTATATTTCTCATCCCAACCTTTCTACTCACATTCTTACCTAACCTTCTCAATATAAAGAATTATAAGAATCTAATTCATCCTGCGATAGATAAAGAACTCTCTTCCAGTACTAGGAGTAATCCTAATTTTGCATAAATGAAATATTTACACCAAGCCCTATAAATGGAATATTTACACCAAAATATAATATGGATGTTATTAAGAGGTTTGGCACACTATGTATGAATATCAAGGAATTAACCATGATCCAAGGACAATCACTAGTTTCTAAAGAAAATTTCTAGGGTTCATGGTTGTATGTCCCACCTATGGATTTTGTACTATCATTATCAGTGATGACAATGTTGTCAGTGTCCAAACCAATCAAGATTATGAATGGCCTATTTGTAAGAATCTTTACCTCCTCCTTGCACAGTAAAAAAATAGAATAATAGATTAAGACTTCAATTTCTTATTGTAAAACCTCCTATCTTATCATAGTTTAATCCTTTAATCATTATAGAAGTGACATTTTCACAAATTCTCTTACAGAAGTGAATTTTTCCAAAATTTGATCTATGTTAGGTGTTTAATAAGTTGTCATTAAGGGGGGATATGCTCTAATTCCTCCTTCTTTCTCCTATTGTGTCACCTTTTTAAATCCTTAAAACATATCCTAGGTTGTTCTTAAGGGGGGATGTTAGGATATTTCAACACATAGGAGTTATTTAGTATAAAATTGGTCTAATGTGTCTTTATCCTAACATGGATAAGGCCTTGAATCCTATCCTTGGTCAAAAAAATCTCCTAATTTCATATGTATCCCACTTGGTGGCTAAATATCCCCTTTAAAGGATGCATGTAATGGTTTAAGACCCCATTTTATCCCATGAGCCCTCAAATATTCATTTAGTTGATATGTCTCTTCTTTTCACTACTTTACCATGGTCAAGACACCAAGATCCATCCTTGGTATGAAAAAACTACTATAGGCACCCATATCCCATTTTGAGATCAAAGATCCATTTTAGAGGTCCTATGTGGTGATTTGAGTCCATGTTCATGGACAATATCCTTAAAATATTTATATATGACTTGAGTCCCTTTATTTTCTCTCCTTATCATGGTTATGACCCCTAGACCTATCCTTGGTGTATGAAACCACCTAACGTCACACATATCCCAATTGGAGGCCAAATATCCCCTTGAAAGAAACTTTGTAGTGGTTCAAGGACATGTGCATGGTTCATGAGCATTAAAAGTTTCATTTAGATCTTAAGACCCTTTATTTTCTCGCATGACCATGGTCACAGTCTCCAAATCCATCCAATGCATCTAAATTTTTCTAATATTTCCCAAATCTCATTCATATGTTAAATATTTTAATCCCTAAAATACTGATTGGGATCATACAACCCTTGTTTTCCTTCATTGACCATGGTCAAAGCCTTGAGACCCATGCCCGATATGCAAATTCTCTTAATGATGCCTATATCCCACCAAGAGGCCAATGATTTGAGTTTTTATGGTGGTTTCAGACCTTATTTATGGACTAGGGCCCTAGAAGCTTCATTTACAACCAAAACTGTGAGATCCATATCTTTTATGTAAAGCCTCCTAAAAGTACCAATATCACGCTCAAGGACAAAGTTAATTTCTAAAAGTTTTTTTTTAGTTGTTTGAAGAATCTTACATGTCCCATAAGAATAGTTACACTCATTTATGGATTAATGACCTTATTTTCATCCCCTAATCATGGTCAGGGCCTGAAGACCCATATCGGCTACACAAAAAATCCTAATGGAAACCCTTTCTCATTCATATGAAAAATATCCCCTTTCAAGCGATGATGTTGTACTTAAAGGCCTTTATCATAATTTATGGATTAAGGACCCTATTTTCATCACCTAATAATGGTCAAGGCCCCAACATAAATCCCTACTACACAAAAAATCCTAATGGAAACTTCATCCAACCCATATGCAAAAGATCCCCTTTAAATGTCTCATGTTGTAATTCATGGCTTTAATCATGGCCTATTAACACAATAATATTTTTTCAAGGCCTAATTCCATGGATTTATCCCCTAACCATGGTTAAATCCTTCATAACCATATTTTATACGCAAAATATTATAACAATACCCATATCTCACTCAAAGGTTCATGATTCCCTATAGACAACATGTTATGTGGTTTAGGGCATTGATTATGTCCTTTAATTCCTAAAGGATTCATAAATGACCCAAGGGCCTTATTTTCCTCACTTGACCATGGCTAATTACTTAATGCACATGTCCCTAATGCAAAATATTTCATAATGGTACACATATTCAACTTGGAGGCCAAATATTTCCTCTAAAGGGATTATGTTAAAGGTGATGTTCATGGATATTGAGCCTTACAAATCCATTTATGGAATAAGGCCCTTATTTTCATCCCGTTGTTATGGTAAAGTCCTTGAGACCCATTCCTACTATGAAAAAACTAATTATTATACCCATATCCTACTTATATGACAACAATTCACTTTAAAGGAACTATGTTGTAGTTTGAGGCCTTGATCACGGCCTATTAGATCAAGAATATTAACTTAGGTCCTAATTTCCTCGACTTCTGACCCAACCATGGTCAAGGCTCTAGTACCCATCCCTAATGCATAAAACCTTCTAATGGCATCCACATACCACTCTAATAATAATGATATCTTATATAGGGCATGTTTTTTGGTTTGTGGCATTGTCCATGGCCCTTGTAGGTCCCTGAAAGATTCATTTAGAGCCTAAGGGATTTATTGTCCTCTCATGCACATTATCAAGGCATTGAGACATATCCCCATTATCCAAGGAATTATAGGAGAAACCATGTTCCACTTGGAGGATATGGTAATATTAATATTAATATTAA
>ML783325.1:778585-803322 GCA_009831015.1 Picea engelmannii | reverse complement strand
ATCTTTGGTGGTATATTTGTATTGTTAACAAGACTTAGTTGTAACCACCCTTGAGTGTCATGTATGCATTGAATGAGTAGACCTCTTATTTATGCAGAGTGAAGTTATTATTCATGAATAGGATTGTATATGTCCATTAATTTAAATGCATGTCTATTTATATGAATGCATGGATGTGTTTAATTGTTGAACATGAAATTGTACTTGTTATGCTTTGGATAATACCATTTTTAACTAGTTGTCTTCATCTTGAAGGTTATGCTATGTTGTTTACTTTGAATGATAGTTTTGAGTGGGTTGTATGCAACTCTTCATAATGAGCAGGTATGAAATGATCATATCGTAAGTGTACAATAGTGTTATGTATGACATGGTATAATACATATTTTCTCTTGTTGTTAGCTACCATATGAAAGAGACAAATATATTTTAACTATGCCTTTGAAACTTATCATGTGAATGATTGTGAACTTTCATATAATAGACTAGCCTTAATTCTATTATGGTAATGTTTTATTTTTTTACACAAGAAAGGGGTTTATATATTAAAACCAGTGGTATAACCATTGTAGAGAAAACTTACATAATTCATCCCTATGATCAGTGCAGGAGCTTCGAGATTACAAAAGTGGTTTCCATTCTATAAAGTCCTAGAATTCCCATAACAGTCGAGAGTCCAAAATATAACTAAACTCAGAATAAGAACCGGCATACAACACAATTTTTTGAGTTGCATAAGGACCTATACTCCAACTTACAAAGAAGAGAACCAAAGATCCAAAAAGAACTAATTCTAGGAAAGAGGAATTCGGGATTAAACCTTCTGACCCGAGATGGAGGAGCTTGCGCTTGTGGTTGCCTTCCCCCATGCATCTATCTGGCAGACCTGTACTGCAACTTGAATTTCCATCTTTCCAATTCTTGGTTCCAGATCAACAATTTTGTTGTTAGCTTGCTGAGTTGTCTAGGTGAGATCTTCTACCACTTCCTCCCTTAGCTGGATTAGATTTTCCTCCATCATTTCAAACCTTTGACCTCCTTCCCTGTTAAGACAGAGAAGGAATCCTTTATGCACCATGAGGGAGGTAGAGGAGGGATTCCATGAGTATGACGTTGGGAGGGAACAAAATCCACTTGCCCCAGGAGGCCCAGCTGAGCACTCGTCGGGTGTTGCTAAGGGAGAGGGATGAAAACCAAAGGTCCATTTAGGGAGAGATGAACCTTGCTCAAGTGGGTGGCAGATTTGGAACCTTGGTTGGCTTCAGCTTTGAGATGATGGAGCACATGAAAGAAGTCAATTTTTTGGAAGGAGCGGGAGAGATACATGATTTTCTTGAGAATGTGGTGCAGATTCATTTGAGTAGGAAAGGTGTTGGTGACCATAGCTTGCATTAAAATCCATGAGTCTCCTACCATCGTTATTTCTTTGATTTCTAGCTTCTGGGCTTGGATAAGTCCTTTCCAAAGGCTTAGATATTCTGCTATATTATTGGATTCGACTCCAAGCCCCCAAGAGTAGTCAAACTCATGTAGTTCACCAGATTTCATGATCCTTAGTGAGAGGAGGGGGGGCTTTAAGATCTGGAGAGAGGATATGGATCCAATTTTTATTAGGGGAGTTCAGAGAAAGGGAGTTAGTGCAAGGCCAAAGGTAGGAGAGGAAGTCTCCCAGTAGGGCTTTAGCTTTGGCAGAAACGATGTCAAGCGAAGCGATCATATTTCTGAAGATTCTAGAATTGCTTTCGAGCCAAATTTTCCAAAGGATGAATTTAGGGAGGGACATCCAACAACACTTGATTTGAGGGTTGGCCTTGAGAGGGAAAGGACAGAGGGTGGCCCAAGTTTTTAGTAGAGTGGATATGTCATGAGGGAGTTGGTCAGAAGGGATCCCTCCTAGCAGGGCATGCCGCCAGACTTCTTTTGCAAAAGGGAAATTGAGGAGCATATTGTTAGCAAATTCTTCATGGATTTGATAGAGAGGGAATTAGATTCTAGGTTTATCAGCTTAGAGAAGTCCTAGCGCTTCGAATTCCTTAATTGTCTATTAAATTATTAGTAATGGAGCACATATCAATTAAAAAAATATTATGGTAATATTAATATTAATATCAAAATTGCAACCTAAAATTGTTTATTTTTATTTTCTTAAATAAATATTGGTCATCGCAATTGCGATGCCAACCTTAAATGGTGCGACATTTTTGTTGTATAAACAATGAAAAGATATCGTCACCTGTGCGACGACAACTTCAATTATTGTGACAGTTGTGCTATATAAAAATGAAAAGTTGTCATCGCCTGTGCGATGACAACTTCAATTGTTGCGAGAGTTGGGTTGTATAAAAACAAAAGGGTGTCATCACTTGTGCGACAACAAATTCATTTGGTGCGACCGTTTTGTTGTATAAAAACAAAAACTTATTGCTGCACGTGTGATGACAACTTCAATTGTTGCGACACTTTTGCTATATAAAAATGAAAAGGTGTCTTTGCCTGTGCGACGACAACTTCAATTGTTGTGACAATTTTGTTGTATAAAAACGAAAATTTATTGTCGCATAGGCGATGACAATTTCAAATGTTGCGACAGTTTTTCTATATAAAAATGACAAGTTGTCATCACAAGTGCGATGACAACTTCAATTGATGCAACAATTTTTTTATATAAACAACAAACAGTTGTCATCGCACACACGATGACATATTCAATTGATGTGATGGTTTTTCTATGTAAACAATGAAAAGTTGTCGTTGCCAATGCGACGAAGGATTAAATTATTGCGACAGTTTTTCTATATAAACCACGGAATTTATTGTCGCAATGGCCGTCGCAATTGAGACAAAATGTTGGTTTCACATAGTTTGCCTATATTGTCGTATTAGCGACGATATTTCTTTTTTTGTCACAATTACCTATGTTGTCGCTCTTGGGACATTTGTTCAAGTTCGTCGCAATCACCACGTGACATAAAACGACATTTCAAAGACTCCTGATTCATCACAATTTCAACAACATAACGTCGCAAGAGCATCGAAACAAACGTCGCAAAATGACCCAAATATGTTAGTGAGGTCTTAGGGTTTGGGTGGATAATGTTTTTCGCAACTGGTTTTTGTCTAGAGTTTTAATTTTCTTCATCCTACTTTAACCCTAGGCTTATGAAAAGGAAGTTGATAGTTAGGAAAAGAAGGAATACCATAAAGGAAAAAAGGATATGCAAGGAGAAATAAGTTGTAAAAGATTTAGTTTAACACATCACCATCATTTCACAAAATCATCATAACTTTATCGACAAAGTTCTTTTCAGTTTCCAAAATAGATAGACTTTAGATCTAAAATTAGAATGTAAATATTATTGGTAACTAGCTGGTATAGGTTGTGAAGTAATTGAATAACAGTGTTGAGTTGTTGTAGAGGGTTTGGAGTGCCAAAACAAAGGATTCACAATAGACTTCACAGCGCACACAACAAAAGACAAATAAGAGATAGGCACGGTGGCTTGACAACAAGGTTTTCTCAATATTTAGTAAAATAAGTTGAGAGCTCTGTAGTTGGCTAAGAATTGTGAAAATAGAGGTAAAAGGGATGGTTGGTAGCATGGATCACCAATTCACAGCGCTTAGGTGAGGAAATGTAAGGACAACCTTTAACTATTCTTCAATGGGTCTTAAAAATATCATGGAGTACCTGGAGGTTGTGGCTTAAAGTTTGATATTATTGAGCTTAGACAAATCCCCTTGTAGCTAGTCTAAACTCCAACTAAGTCTTGCCATCCAGTTCGTAGCAAATTACGTAGAACATATATCAAAACAACATTTTATGCAGCACCGAGCTGAGAGGAATTTGAAATCTTGGAAAAATAGTTAGAAAATATTTAAATGATAAAATATTGGATTATTTCCTTAAAAACATGAGTGATGAAAACAAGGAGATCAACTGACAAGGAATCATAAGTGAAATTATGGTGATGAGAGAAATGTTTACTTGAGATGCATTGTGAAATGTCCTAATGAGATGGAAGCATACAAAAAGAACTTGATTTGACCTTATAATGGGTAGAGGGACAAAGTGGAGGGGTTTAAGCACATCATGGAAGTGGTGACATGTCAGGGTGGTGGTGGAGGCATAAGGACGATGGCTTGTCTAACCTTGTCATGAAGATGGAGATATAAACCAAGGATTGGGCCAACATCAACTTTAACTTTATTTGTGCTAAGACCTAATAAGACTATAAGGAAGAGGACAAAATTAAAAATTAAACAACATTAAGGATAAAAAAAAAAACAAGGATGAATTGACCCAAACAATTCCATGTGATAACACGCGCGACAAAGGCGTTGGTTAGAATTACTTAGAGAATGCAATTTTTAAATTTCTTACATTAAAGGAACTTTGAACCGAGTGGCAGATGCATTGAGTAGGAGACCATGCATATTTTCGGTATTACCTCTTAAGATGAATCTTCGAGAAACTATTCTAATGTTACAATTTCGATGATGACTGGTATAAAGAAGTCAAGAATAATATTGTACAAGATACCATGATGGTACCTATTTTTCCAGAGTCTACACTTAAGGATATAAAGTGTAGAGTCTGAGCATCCAAAGTGAGTGCGTGATAAAAAGGGGAAGAAACAACTTCAGGGAAAGAATCTATTGTCGATCTCTGAGTTGTCTTTGTTTAGCTTCCAAATATTCTTAAATGTTGATATCCCATTCGATGGCGGCCCATGAACATTCGAGCTCTGTCTGGGTGATGGAAGTCTTAAGTATGGTATAGAAAAGATTCAAAGCAATGCTAGTTTGATCTCATAGGCTGGGTTTGATGTTGGGATGCCTTACGACGGGTACAATCATGGGGAGAACAAAGCTTTAAAAAAGGGTTGATGTTTTAAAGTGCTTATTTCAATTTTAGATTATACGAGGAAAATTCAGTGAAGCCAATCGAATGGTTTAACAAAATTGAAGGTCCTTTTCCGTAACTGAGTTAAAATTTGAAACTGAGTGTGAAAACAAAAGAAAAAAATAGAGCTGTCAACGATGTGGGACATCAATTTCAAAGGAATCCCACGCTGCAGCAGAAGAAGAAAAGAAAGATATCCCTCGATGAAAGCATAAAATGTATAGATCTAAGTAATTCACAGGTCTTGTACCTTCTAGTATCTGATACAGAGGAAAAGATATAAACAACTAGATAACTAGAACCTGATCACCACAATAGAAGTTATAATATATTGCAGCTAAAACATTCATCAAAGACGTATATGTAAAAAATGACATGAAGCGTGAAATAACAGAGGAAAACACATAACTCAGTCTTGACAGAATATGGAGTCTTCAATTCTCTTTGTATTAATCCTAGCTAAAAAGAACTTTCTCTATTACAATCTCCCAGCAAAAAAATCCCTCCCTGAGGTCTCTTCCTAAATGCATATTTAAACAAACTTCTAAGTATTTAGAATTCTGATCGTTTTGGAAACTTGTCAGTTACAAATGAAAAAATGGAGTGTTTTATCTCCTCATATTTTGTCTTCCCTCGTAAGGGTGGAGAACCTTCCTTTCTATGCTCTTCCATATCTAGAAATAGAATGAGTTAACATCTGTCATTCTTTAGCATTATAAACCTGCCCCTTCACCTGCTCAATGAAAATGACACACCTTTCAACCAACTGGGCTATCAACCTAGAAGGCTCTGCTTGGTTTCTTGCCTCAAAGGTGTAACAACTCTTCGCCAACCGTGGCAATCTTTTCCCTACTTGACAGTTTTTTGTGATGATAGAGCATAATTGTAAAATTGGATGTACTATCCATTTTCCCACTTGGACCATATCAACTTGTCTTATCTGGGACATCTCCTCTTTCTCCTTCTCCACGTTTTCTTTGATGTCCAACAGGTGTTTAGATATATTGATTTTTCCCAGCATCCCAACACTTCTTTCCTTGTCAAGCTCTAACAAAATTTTATTTATCAAGGCAAAGGTTTCGTCACAAGAATTTATCACATCTTTATCTCTCCCCCTGCTTTCTAATATATTCTACTCCTAGACCTTCAATAATATATTCACTCTAGTTTGTTTTGCAATGGATAATTTGGAGCTGTTGACCATCTCTATCTTCATCGTAGCTATAACAACGTCCTGGAAAGCAACCCGAGCTGCCCCAACTTCTCTTTCTCTCAAAGAGATATTTTCTAACACTTGATCTATCGTCTAAAAGTGGTTCTGAATGGTCCCCACTTTTACAAGCAAGTCTTGTTGAGCCATTAATACCTTCTATCAGATTTCGACAGCTTGGGATCTAAATATTTTTATGTCTAAAACTTGATTCTCAGAAACATCCAACTTCGACTGTAACTGTATTATTTTTTGCTCCTGTTGGCTTACCTGCATTTAACTTACTTGCGCCAACTAGAGCACCGACTCAACATCGGATATAAGATTTTTGATCTCCTACAGATCAACTATTATGGCCTACTCGAGGCTTCTGCTCACCTCATCCCTGGCGTTTTCTTTCACCGTAGCCACCCTAGTTTCCAAATCATAGATTAAGAGGTTATTTCCCTTCAACTATTCCTTCAAGGTTCCCACAGAGTACTAGTTAGTTGTAGCATAAGCCCCCAGTATTCCTGCTATCTCGTCGACCAATTCCTCTTCCCCTACAACCTTTCCTTTTGTCAAGATTTTAAATATTTTAGCCACTACGCCCAATTTTTGATATGATGCTTGCTTCACTACAACCTTCCTTTTCTTATCAAAGAAAAATCCATTAGGGGGTAATTCTTCGACCGAAATGGGAATTCGTTCTTCACAAAAAATCCATCCCACATCGGGGTTCCCCTTTGTGAACTGTAAGGGTGTGCTAGAAGCAATGGGACTACCGATTTCATTGAATGGTTGTTTCGGGGTAGCATATGTGGCTGGCTTGTTTAATATAAGCGATAGTGAGTCACCTGACCCTTGTGAGGGTATCTCTTCTTGACCTTGGACCTACTTGCCTGGTGTACCCTTTTTGGGGTTTCCTTCCTATTGGTAGGGGATTTCAGCTCCTCGCTCTAAGGTTCCAGCCTCTCCTGTTTCTTCTTGGTTCTTCTCCTTGTTAGGACTCGAGTCCTTTGAACCTTTTTCTTCCATATGCTATGTAACCAAAAGCTTTGGGGTTTCACCCTATAAAACCTCGGGGAGACAACTCCGTCGGTGCTCCTATAATTTAAGGAAATCGGCCATATCTCTAGGTGGCAGGGCTTGAATTTGACTTAGATATTCAGAGTAGGACCTCACACCCTAGAATATTTCATCATGAGGGGAATCCTTGTGTTCATATCTCTTTAGGCCACAACTCGCCAGGTGATTGCTCAAAACCTTATTAGGGTCGTGCTTCTTGAACTCAATATCCACCAGCTTCATTTCTTCTAAATTCGTAGCGTCAGCTTTGGCATGGCCAAAATCTAACAAGGAATATGCACCAATATGAATGGGGAAGGGTAGCCATACCTTTTTTGATACTCCTTTGAGCTCTTTGCTTATTCCGCTAAGCATATTCTGTCTGGAAATATTGCGACACAATAGCTTATCTGGTAAGAATAGTGGTAGAGCATATGGAGGAACAGAGGTGCCGAAAACCCTGATATATGAAAATTATTCCTCTATATACCAATCTAGCATGCTACTCAGGTTGGTCATGACACTATCCGAAATCCTGGGAGGCGGCTAACTGAAGATGGCGATATGTAATGGCACCATTACTGTAACACACCCACTACAAGAACTAATATTTTTCATTTTTTTCCTCCTTTTCACCGAGGAACAGAATTCCCCAAATCCCTATGGGGTTTGATGCAGACCCTACCATCCCTTATCCTTACCCATGTGATCGTTGGCTATGACTATAGGACTTACTGGAGAGGTGCTTCTGGATTTCACGATTTAGGAAATAGCGATGCATGTGTCCCCCTTCTCTCTTGTCTCTCGAAGTGTTGAAATCTGAAAGGGACCAATAGTTTGTCATATCTAACAATGCCTCGGATTAAAACTTGGCATTCCACATTTCATAGTTTCGCATACCGGGTTTTTGTGGTATAAGGGGATGAGGGGTTCATACCTTCAGTTTTCTGGGTGTCGAAACACAAAAAACCAAATCTACATGTGCTAAGCCATATGGGGATTTCACAAGTCAGGAATTCGGGACTGGCGTGTACCAGGGACTTGCTTCTAGATATCCCAGGTGTCAAAATATTGAGACATCAAGACTTATCCACGCTATTATTATTTTGGGGTTTCACAAGTCGGGGTTTCACGAGATTCGCAGACATAAGGTCTCAAACTTAGGTTTCCCGGGAGCCGAAAATCCTAAGCCCATATTCATCGCTAAGCTCGTTTCAGGGTTTCACAAATCAAGACTTCACAACCGACGAGTACAAGGGGACTGACCCTTGGGTTTCCTAGATGCCGAAACATCAAAACATCCAAACTCTAGACACACTATGTCATTTCGAGGTTTCGCAAGTTGGGATTTTGGGACTAGCGAGTACAAGAGACTAACCCTTAGATATACTGGGTGTTGAAATGCCGAAACACCATATCTCATCCGCTCTATTTTCATTTCAGGGTCTCACAAGTCAATATTTTGGGATATTCGTAGACAGGACGTCTCGCACCTAGGTTTCCTGGGAGACGAAACTCCGAACCATATATCCTCTAAACTCACTTCGGGGTTTTGTAAGTTGGGATTTCGCGATGTGCGATGACAAGATTTCTTGCATCTGGGTTTCCCAGGGGCCGAAACTCTGAAGTTCTTATATATATACGCTAAGCTTGTTTTGGGGTTTCGTAAGTCGGGATTTTGGAATATGCGTAGATAGGAGGTCTCGCACCTAGTTTTCCCGGGGTCGAAAATATGAAGTTCATATATATATATATATACACTAATCTCATTTCAGGGTTTCACAAGCTGGGATTTCGGGATATGTGTAGACAGGAGGTCTTGCACCTAGGTTTCCCAGGAGCCGAAACTCCTAACCATATATCCTCTAAACTCACTTCGGGTTTCGCAAGTCGGGATTTTGTGATCTGTGATGACAAGAGGGCTCGCATCTAGGTTTTTTGGGACCCAAAACTCTGAAGTTCATATATATATACGCTAATCTTGTTTTGGGGTTTCGCAAGTCGAGATTTCGCGTGATTTCTGGTGCAAGGTTTCCAAAATTAGGCCATAAAATCCTTCAATGGATTCTTGGGTAATTATCACCAGGGTGGGTGACCTAACTGAAGGGTCTTCTTAGATTACCAAGCTAAGAACTCTGTGACAGAGGCTAGGTAAGCTTAGATATTTACTTAAATGGTAGTGCTTTCAAGGAGCTCACTCCGGATCTAGAATAGTGAGGGAACTTTCCTAGAAGGAGGTGCCTTCGGGGAAATCCAACCAAGACATCGCGTGAGTCAAGTAAATGGGACATATATTCCTAAGAAGGGACTTCAAAATATGAACTTGTTCAACGTATGTATATATATATATATACGTATATATATAAATGAACCGAATATGGCCATACAAGTATAAGCATGCATCCGCCTTTTCCGATCAAACACACCAGGCAAACACTTCTATACAGAAACCATTCATGATTGTACAACCATGAGCATGCATTTCAGGAACATTCAATGTAAAATACAGGACATAAATACTTATCAAAAAAACACCAGGTGTACTGCAACTGCTAAGAGGAGTGCTTGTTTCCACCCAACTGTAGGCTCAGTGACTCCAAATGAATTTACCACTAGCTACCCCCGAGCTAGACCACGATGCTTTGAGACATAGTCTCTTACTTCCCGCTCATCAGAAGTCCAGGACGAAGGTTACTCTCCCTCTCCTCTCCTCATGACTCTCTATATTTCCTGGAGTTCCTTTGGTTCTCCTTCCGCGATTCCTGTCGCATGTGTGTGTGTCTGTCTGCTCCTCTCTCCTCCCCCTTCCACACTTATTTCCTCCTACGAGGTTGCATGTGTCACGAAATTCCCTGTCCTATGGTCAGGTCCGAGAGATTCTACGGATGGGCAGTTCGCCCCATCCCCTCATTTACTCTTAAGGAGCCTCCCCACCTAACATCCGGGCGGGTAATTTATTTCGGGGTCTGAGAGCGAGATTTGGTTTTCCTGAGAATGTACAAACCAGTATGGTTTTGGTTCGGTGGAAGTTAACGCAGACACTCCCAGCCCCGTCCACCACCTCTCATCATCCATCGTGGTCTATTTTCAGCACATCCCCCTCTCAGCAGTCATGTAACATATATTCTTACATCATTTACCTTCCTTGGACTTTTTATACTAAGGTTCGTTAAATTCAACATTCACAATCTTTGAGTTTGCCATAGTTCTTGGCCGGTATAGTTATTTTTACAGACTGGGGGAAATAGGGTGTTACAATTCCCTCCCCCTTAAAGGAACATTGTCCTCAATGTTCTATCTATCAATATGACATGTATGTACAGGGGTAAACAAAATCGGATATGCTTGTTTCATGGCCTCTTCCATTTCCCATGTAGCCTCATCTGGGCCAAAATGTTTCCATTGCACCTGGACCTGTGCAATGGTTTGGTTCCTGAGCAGGGTTTCCTTTCTGTCCAGTATGCATTGAGGTTATGGTAGCCATTCTCCCTTCGGTTCCACCTATATCACAGACTAGTCAATTATATCATTAGAATCATGTACATATTTCTTCAATAATGAAACATGGAAAACATTATGTGCTTTTACTGTGGGAGGAAGTGCTAGCCTATAGGCTACAGGTCCCACTTTATCTAGAAATTCAAAGGGTCCACAATACCGAGGTGCCAACTTGGCACAGGCTTCCATCCTCAAGGAACTCTTCCTGGGCCTAACTTTGAGGTATACATGGTCTCCTGCCTTGAACTCTCTTGGAGTTCTCTTTTGGTCGACGTAACGTTTCTGTCGGTTCGGAGCAGCCTTTAGATTTTGTTTTATCTGATTCACTTGTTGTTCCATTTCTTTCAACATGTTGGGTCTAATAGTAACTATATTTACGGGATTACTCCAACTGACTAGAGTATTGCATGGCCTACCATAGAGGACTTTCAAAGTGCTCGTCTTCGGGGATTATTGGTAGTCGTTGTTGTAGGCGAACTCCACCAGTGTCAGGAAATATTCCCACTTTTTGGGTTGATGCATTACATGCATCCTGAGCATGTATTCTAATATTTGATTCACCCTTTCCATCTGTCCATTGATTTGAGGGTGATAGGTTGTGCTAAATAGTAGCTTGGTCTCCAAACCAACCATTAGTGATTTCCAAAAGTTGGAAGTAAATTTCGTGTCTCTTTCAGACACGATCTCTTTCGGCATACCATGCAGTCTGAATATATCCTTCATGAATACGTTGGCGATGTCTACTGCCTTACAAGTCGACTTGATGGGGATAAAATGAGTGGACTTGCTCAATTTATCCACCACTACCATGATGCAATCATTCTGCTTGGTCGAGGTTGGTAATTCGGTGATGAAATCCATGGAGATGGTTTCGCATTTCCATTCTGGGATTGGTAAAGGTTGTAATAATCATGTTGGGTGTTGGTATTCTACTTTTACCTATTGGAATTCTATGCATTTGGCTAAGTACTCAGCTATGTCTTTCTTCAATCTAATCCAATAAAATTGTTTCCTGGTGGCCGTGGTCATCTTCTGGTATCCTAGATGACCAGTGTAGGGTCCTTTGTGCAGTTCATCCATTATGAACCTCTTCAAGTCATCACAATCTGGGATATACAATCTTTTTTTGTAAGTGAGTAGACCTCCTTCCATCATCTGGTAGCCTCCGTAGTTTATCTCTGTGGGTTCTTGCTGCAGGTACGAGGTCACAGTCTAGAAGAATGTGTTTGTCTCTTGTGCATTTCTAACTCTTTCCTTGGCATCCGTCTCACAGGTGCTTATCGTTGCCAAGTGAATTGTTTTCATGCTTCTGCTAAGGGCATCGACTACCCTATTTTCCTTTCCCTTAATATGTTTGATTTCAAAATCAAACTCACCCAGGAGGGCCATCCACCTAGCTTGTCTGGCATTGAGCTTTGGTTGGTCAAACATATATTGCAATCCACAGTGGTTTGTCATAAGTACAAATTTTCTTCCTAGGAGGTAATGCCTCCACATTTTTAAGGCATGCACTATGGTGGCCAGCTCTAGATCATGGGTCACATAGTTGACTTCATGCTCATTCAATTTTCAGGATTCATAGAATATCACACTTCCTCCTTGCATAAGGACTCCGCTGAGCCCTTCCTTATAGACATTTGTGTATACGAGGAAATTAGCTTCAGGGTCGACGATCTTCAGCATAGGTGTGTGGGTTAGTAGATGTTTCAGGGTTTGAAATATTTCTTCACATTTTTGTGTCCATGTGAATTTTGTCCCCTTCTTCTGGAGGGTAGTGATTAGACTCCCAATATTGGAGAATCCTCTTATAAATCTCCTATAGTATCCTGCCAAGCCCATAAAGGATCTAATATCTGAAACGTCCTTCGGGGTAGGCCATTCCATGATAGACTTGATCTTATCAGGTTCTACTGCTACCCCTTCTTCAAATAGGACATGGCCCAAGTAATTTATTTGCTTCTGGAAAACGTCACACTTGCTAAATTTGGCATAGAGTTGATATTCTCTTAGCACTTGAAGAACAAGCCTAAGGTGTTCCTCATGTTTCTCTCTATTCTTGGAGTAAATTAATATGTCGTCAATAAAAACCAACACAAATTTGTCTAGGAATTTGCTGAGCACATTGTTCATCAAGCACATAAAAGTGGCAGGGGAATTTGTCAATTTAAATGGTACTACCACAAACTCGTAGTGACCATATCTCATCCTGAAGGTAGTTTTGTGGATGTCTTCTCCCTTGATTCAGACTTGGTGGTATCTAGATCTCAAGTCAATATTCAAGAAGATAGAGGCACCTCCCAATTGATCGAACAAGTCATCAATCCTGGGTAAGGGGTACTTGTTCTTTATGGTTACCCTATTGAGTTGTCTATAATCTATACACAGTCGGAGGGTACCATCTTTCTTTTTCAAAAACAGGACTGGTGCTCCCCATGGAGACATGTTGGGCCGTATATAGCCTTTGTCCATCATTTCTTTCAGTTGTAATTTAAGTTCAACTAGCTCAGGTGTGCTCATCTTGTAGGGTGTCCTAGACACTAGCACCGCTCCTGGTGCAAGTTCTATTAAGAAATCGATGTCCCTTCTCGTAGGTAAACCTAGTACCTCTTCCGATAATACATCTTTGTATTCTCTCAGTGTGGGGTGGTCTTTGAGGCTTGATTTTTCACCTTCAATTGTTTTTAACACCTGTATTACATATAGTGGACATCCTTTTCTACAATACTTTCTCATTTGAAGAGATGATATTTGTCTCACTGAGACAGGTTTTTGGATCCCTTGAAGGGTTATTGTCCTTCCATCTTCACTTATACATTCCAGGGTTTTATGGTAACAATCCAATTTGTCTTTAAGGGTGGCTAGCCAGTCCATACCAATCAATAGATAATACGATCCTATGGGTAATATGTTAAGGGTTGCTTGGGTGGGGAATTCGCCCATAATGAATTGGCAGGATGGTATGACCTTCGCTACCCTTCTTTTGGTGCCAGTGGCTAACTGTACCAACCATGGGTTGGCATTTTTATGTGGTTGTAGTTTACATTTATCCATAGCCTTAGGGGATATATAACTCAAATTTGAACCAAGGTCAATCAGAATAGACACTAGATGGTTGGTGATCATACCTTCGATTTCCACCACTGAAGCTTGGTGGTTAGCTTGGTTATTATCCAAGGCTGCATAAATTTGCAGTACACTCCTGGCCACATTATTGATGGTGGTAGCTTCTTGGACATTGTAAATTCTTCAACTGTTCTGTTGTCAGTGCGGGCAGTCCCTTAGTAGATGTTCTTCTCCACAACCCCAACATTTCAAAGGTTCTCTCTTTGGGTTATCAGTCTTAACTGGGGCAGATCTAGGAAGTTTATTTCTGCTCAAGGAGGAAAAAATTTTCTAGTGTACACTTCAGGCTGGGAAGCTCATCCTTGAGTTCTTTTTATAGTCCTTAAATCTTGGGGATTTAAACCCCTTTTTTTGGAATCCCGAACTATTATTCTTCTTCTAGCCTTTGCGAGGTCCTTTCTGATGCCCAAGCTATTCATAACAATATCTTGTCTTTCGGATAGTATCTTCTAGGGTCTTTAGTTTGTCAAATTCAATCCTATTCTGATAGTCCATAGGTATTCCACTAATGAATCATTGCACCTTTTCCTTTTGTGCTTTTATGTAGGGTACATACCTCAGCAACTAGAGGAATCTGTTGACATATTCCTCTATGGTGAGTTTCCCTAGCTTGAGTTCATAGAATTCTTTAGTCTTTTCATCGAAGTATTTTTCCAACAGATATTTCTTCCTGAAGTATTTCTCAAACTGTTCCCAAGACAGGTCTTCTTCATGAATCCCTTTTACATTATTAAGGTCTTCCCACCAAATGGAAGACTTTCCATTCAAGTTGAAGGTGGCTACTCGGGCCTTCAAGTTTTTTGAGAAGTCATGGACTCTGAAATACTTCTTTAGTCCAAGTAGCCATGCCTCTGCTTCCTCTCCCTTCTTTATTTCACCATTGAAGGAGGGTGGTTTGGCCTTCTTGAACTCTTCGAGATTTTGAATCTTGGTAAGTTTCTGCTTCTTTCATTTTCTTTAGGAATGAGAACTAGTTCTACTTCTAGAATATCCCTCCAAGTCACCATCTTCCTTTCCAGAGAAATAATCCGACGCTTTTCCCTTATCTCTGGGGTGGACCTTTCTCGAGGTGCTCCTCTCAGTGTGGCCATTGACATGACCATGTTTTTGTATATTAGGTTTGTGCTGCAATTGTCTTTGTATGTCGGATAAGCTCTGCAGTAAAAATGCATTAATTTTTGTTTGCTTCTCTTGCTCTTTTATCATCCTCTCGTTGTCATCCTTGCAGCTCTGCAATTCGACCATGAGGCTCTTCACAGTCTCA
The DNA here is from genome assembly GCA_009831015.1 of Picea engelmannii. Lineage (NCBI taxonomy): Eukaryota > Viridiplantae > Streptophyta > Pinopsida > Pinales > Pinaceae > Picea > Picea engelmannii. The sequence goes on along the minus strand of ML783325.1, from coordinate 788,277 downwards.
GCTAGATACAGAGGGGTCCCTACCTCCCTCCTTTTGTCAGACTCTTCATATCTATTGTGGGATCCCTCCCCCACTTCATGGTGAATAACCATTATATATGTATGTAATTTCCCACAGTTTATCTTCCACTTGTGTGAAAAAGAAAAATGCTAGTTGTTAGTCAATATTTATATTCATTTATGACTAGTACATAATTCATATTTTTCACATGCATACACACAATAGGATTTTTCATTCTTAACTTCAACTTTTAATTAAGGAGGTCAAGATAAAGAGTTACTCCTTTTAATAGTACTCTGAATGGAGTTTTTGCACAAACCGTTCATGATCCCAAGCAGGCCAAGTGTTGTAACCATGCTCTGATACCAATTTGTAACACACCCACTACAGAAACTAATATTTTTTGGTTTTTTTCCTCCTTTTCACCAAGGAACAAAATTCCCCAAATCCCTATGGGGCCTGATGCAGACCCTACCATCCCTTATCCTTACCCATGTGATCATTGGCTATGACCACAGGCCTTACCAGAGAGGTGCTTTCGACTTTCATGATTCAGGAAATCACGATGCATGTGTCGCCCTGCTCTCTTGTCTCTTGAAGTGTCGAAATCTGAAAGGGACCAATAGTTTGTAATATCTAACAATGACTCAGATTAAAACCTCGCATCCCACCTTTCGGAGTTTCACGTACCGGGTTTTCACGGCATAAGGGGATGAGGGGTTCATACCTTCAGTTTTTCAGGTGCCGAAACACTGACAACCAAATCTACATGTGCTAAGCCATATTGGGATTTCACAAGTCGAGAATTCAGGACTGGCGTGTTCCATGGACTTGCTTCTAGATATCCCAGTTGCCGAAATACCAAGACATCAAGACTTATCTGTGCTATTATTATTTCAGGGTTTTGCAAGTCGGGGTTTCGCGAGCTACGCAAATAGAAGGTCTCGCACTTAGGTTTCCTGGGAGTCAAAACTCCTAAGACCATATTCATCGCTAAGCTCATTTTGGGGTTTCACAAGTTAGGAATTTACGATCCTCGAGTAAAAGGGGACTGACCCTTGGGTTTCCCGGGTGCCGAAACACTAAAACATCCAAACTCTAGACACACTATGTCATTTTGAGGTTTCACAAGTTGGGATTTCGGGACTAGCGAGTACAAGAGACCGGCCCTTAGATATCCCGGGTGCCAAAACACCGAAACACCATATCTCATCTGCTCTATTATCATTTCAGGGTCTCGCAAGTCAGGATTTTGGGATATGTGCAGACAAGAGGTCTCGCACCTAGGTATCCCAGGAGCTGAAACTCTGAACCATATATCCTCTAAAATCACTTCGGGGTTTCACAAGTCAAAATTTCATGATGTGCGATGACAAGAGTTCTTGCATCTGGGTTTCCCGGGGGCCAAAACTCTGAAGTTCATATATATATACGCTAAGCTCGTTTCATGGTTTTGTAAGTCAATATTTCGGGATATGCGCAAGCAGGAGGTATCACACCTAGGTTTCCTAGGGGCCAAAAATCCGAAGTTCATATATATATATATGCTAAGCTCGTTTCAGGGTTTCGCATGTCGGGATTTCAGGATATGCGTAGACAAGAGGTCTCAAACCTAGGTTTCCTGGGAGCCAAAACTCTGAACCATATATCCTCTAAACTCACTTCAGGGTTTCATAAGTCAGGATTTTGCGACATGTGATGACAAGAGGAATCGCATCTGGGTTTCCCAGGAGTCGAAACTCTGAAGTTCATATATATATATATGATAAGCTCATTTCAAGGTTTTGCAAGTCAGGATTTCATGACACGCAAAGACAAGGAAACTTGCCCTTGGGTATCCCGGGTGACGAAATGACGAAACACCAAATTCTAACCTGGCTATACCATTTCTGGGTTTCTCAAGTCAAGATTTCATGATGTGTGAAGACAAGGAAACTTGCCCTTGGGTTTCCCAGTTGCCAAAACTTCGAAACACCAAAACTTATCCACGTTAGACTATTTCGGGGTTTCACCTATCAGGATTTCATGACATGCGAGTAGAAGGAAACTTACCTTCGGGTATCCTAGGTGCCAAAATACCGAAACACCAAATTCTAACTTGGCTATACTATTTCATGGTTTTGCAAGTCAAGATTTCACGATGTGCGAATACAAGGAAAATTTCCCTTGGGTTTCCCGGTTGTCGAAACTCTGAAACACCAAACCTTATCCACGTTAGACTATTTTGGGGTTTCACCTATCAGGATTTCGCAACATGCGAGTACAAGGAAAATTACCCTTGGGTATCCCGGGTGCCGAAATGCCGAAACACCAAACTGAGGGAACCATTCTTTATGGTGCAAGGTTTCCAAACTTAGGCCATAAAATCCTTCAATGGATTCTTGGGTAATTATCACCAGGATGGGTGACTTGACTGAAGGGTCTTCTTAGATTGTTGAGATAAGAACTTTGTGACAGAGGTGAGGTAAGCTTAGATATTTAATTAAACGGTAGTCCTTTCAAGGAGCTCACTCCAGCTCTAGAATAGTGAGGGAACTTTCCCAGAAGGAGGTGCCTTTAAGGATCCAACCAAGACATCGCACGATTCAAGTAAATGGGATAGATCTTCTCGAGAACAGACTTCGAAATATGAACTTGTTCAATGTATATATATATATATATATAAATGAACCGAATATGGCCATACAAGTATAAGAATGCATCTGCCTTTTTCGATCAAACACACCAGGTGAACACTTCTATACATAATCCATTCATGAATGTTCAACCATGAGCATGCATTTTAGGAACATTCAATTTAAAATACAGGACATAAATACGTATCAGAAAAACACCAGGTGTACTGCAACTACTGAGAGGAGTGCTCATTTCCACCCAACCGTAGGCTCAGGGACTCGAAATGATTTACCACTAGCCACCCTCGAGCTAGATCACAATGCTTTGAGACTCATTCTCTTACCTCCCACTCGTCGGAAGTATAGGATGAAGGTTACTCTCCTTCTCCTCTGCTCATGACTCTCTACATTTCCCGGAGTTCCTCTAGTTCTCCTTTCGCGATTCCTGTCACATTTGTGTGTGTCTATCTTCTCCTCTCTCCCCCCCCCTTCCACACTTCTTTCCTCCTACGAGGTTGTGTGTGGCATGAAATTCCCTGTTCGATGGTCAGGTCTGAGAGATTCTACGGATGGACGATTCGCCCCATCCCCTCATTTAATCTTGAGGAGCCTCCCCACCTACCATCCGAGCGGGTAATTCATTTTTGTGGCTAAGAATGAGCTTTGGTTTTCCCAAGCACATACAAACTAGTATGGTTTTGGTTAATTGGAAGTTAACGCAGCCACTCCCAGCCCCTTCCACCATCTCTCTTCATCCATCGTGGTATCTTTTTAGCACATCCCCCTCTTAGCAGTCATGCAACATATATTCATACATCATTTACATTCCTTGGACCTTTTATACTAAGTCCTCTTAATACAACATTCACAATCTTTGAGTTTTCCATAGTTCTTGGCCAGTATAGTTATTTTTATAGACTGGGGGAAACAGGGTGTTACAATTACCTAGTTGAATATCTCGTAGATGAATTATTTGTCTTTATCCTCCCAAATATTCGAGTGGTAGACATGAATAGGCTCTGTATTAGATGGATCCCAACTCTATTTCATTAGTGGGGAGGGTTTCATGAAGCAAATAACATCCATGATGTAAGCAGACATAAAGAACAAAGCTTCTTTCTTACTCACCCTCTGTGCTCGATATTCGGTAATTCGACTGGAAAGACTGTCAGACAATTGTTTGGCCCAGTCGAAGTGGAAACCCTCATAAACTATATGAATAAGAGGTACCCATGGGAGGAAAAAATGGGTAGTGTCCTCCTTCCCATACAACTTGCAGGCCATCATCATTATATACTTGAATTGTGGCTCCAAGGAAGAGATTGAATAGATTTTGTGAGTATCAACCCTGAATTTCACGGGGTGTGAGACCGAATCTTTGATCAGATCAAATAACATTTTTTCATACTGATCGCACTCCTTCTTCTTGAAACCTTCTAGAAATTTGGCATTGTGAGTAAGGTTTGGTGTGGGTGACAATTTATACATTTCCCACAAATGTTTTAGTCTGAAATTCCCAATCGTTACCTTCTGTTCGCTGATAATCATCCTGGTTAGGATGTCCACATTGTCCAATGCCCACCTGATCATATCAAAATAGGGAAGAAGTTGGGGCCTCCCCACTATTTTTTGCATCTCTTCTTGAGCGACGATTTTGTATTTGGTTGACAAGTCATCCTTCTCGTTGTCGCTAGAATCATCTGAATAGTTTACCAATTCGATTTGCAGAATGTTAAAAATGTATGACAATGTCTTGAAAGAATTAATACTTCGAGGCAAGGTATCAGAAAAAATGTCTGAACCTTGATCTAAAATCTCGGTAGCTACCTTGGATGATTTTCGTGGAGCCATGATAGAGAAACCTGGAACTGGATCTCCTGTCGGAAAATTTTTAAACACAAACAACAATTATCTTGGTGAAATGCCTCTACATGAAAATAGAAATGAAAAATGAAATAATGAAGGAAAAACTCTCTATCTTGGTCATTTAATCCTGTGTGTGTCCTTGCCAACAGAACGGTCAAATATCTTAATAGAAAGATTTATAAGTAAAAACGAGATCTTACCATCCGTGACCTCACTACAATTCAAATAAATGCCATAAATGCTTGACGATTCATAATATTGAAAGATGCAGAATAATTCAAAACTTTATCCGTAAGCCATGTGTGTTAAAGTTTGTTTAATTCTTTAATTAATCTGATTTAGTTCTTTCAATTTAGTGCACTTAGTTTCTAATCCCCTTTTCGGTGTTCGCCACATCGGGTGTTTTCGCTCCAAGCCACTGAATCTTAAAAACCCAAAATAGCGATGGTGTGATTTAATTGATTAAAAGTGATTTGAATTAAGCCTTTAATTAATCCAGGCTTAATTAAATAAAATCACGACTTCGTGGATCAGGGTTACAAAGGTGTTTCCCTTTGGGGAAACAATTGCCGAGTCATGAAATCACGATAGTGACTAACTAGGGTTTAAAGTGATTTGTTCTTGATACTAACCTAGGTAACTTTAACACAACTTCACGACTTCGCAAGTCGGGGGCTTGAGAAACATTCAACGCATAACTCCCGAGAGCGAGGGTACAAGTTACTAAGAGATGATAATCCCTGCTTACTCTTTTAGTAATGGTGATTAGAATTAGGAAGGTTTTCTCCATTTCGCACATCGGGATACTGCGATTTTAGGGGGTAGAAACGTGAAACAAACGAAGTCCCAAAATCCAACCTTTTTGGGCTTAAGTATAACATTTCATATATTTAGAGAAAGGTGGCTCCAACATAGTCTCCAACTAGGGATATTGTCTCTATGTAGGATGAGAAGGATAGCATACCAAGTTCCTAAGAAAGGATAAATGGAGTCATCCGTTTTTTGCAATGAAACTTCATTTGGAAAGGGGGTGTAGAGGAAAATTTGAGGTTTCAACTTTAATTATGAAACTTGCAAAAACTCGACATGCTTCCTAAACTTGACTAAAATCCATTTGGTAACTTTCCCTTTCTCGATACTGAATTCAGAGCTGCTTAAGATGGTCCAATAAATCTTAGGAAAATCAACAGATCTGGTAGGTTTTAGCTTGTGTCAAAACAAAGTAAATTCCATGCTTTTAATCGGCGAAACCTGCATGAACTTAAGTTGTGGATCCGGTTTCAAAAAAGATGATTACCAGAGTGTAGCATAATTTGAGTATGACATCCTTATAGAATATCTTAGATATTGCTTCACTGCCAGTGAGCTTGTTTAGTACCCCGGTGAAGTTATCTGGTTCCCTTTATTGAATTTCCTTTCACCACTCCGAACTGTAATCTTGCATTTAAATGCTGAGATGAGGGCAATCATTTTATGAATTTCCTTTGATCATCTCTTTGGACTACATGGGGGCAATCAATTATGAATTTCCTGTCACCATATGTCTTATACTTTACTTTTGAAATGTGGAGTGGGTGTTCATACTGAGAGGGGGGTGAATCAGTATCAAGTACAATTTAAAAACCTTTTTCAACTTATACTTAAACCATTCAATTATATCCAATGCAAAATAATCAATAATATAAGAGTTACACCAATACACCATGCACAATATATGGGAAATAATCAATAGTTTTTGTTCAAGGGAAGTAATGACTTCCAAAGGTAGCTATAGCTTCCAAATGTAAAGGGAGGGATAAACTTCCAAGAGGAAGATACAATCCTCCAATATCAAGAGATATTTGAACTCTCCATCCTTTCCCCTTCCTTCCACCTAAGAATAAATGAGAGATAATAAAACTTTACATTAAATCATCACCATCAACCAATCATCACATAGAACCTGATAATGCTTCCTGAGACTTCTTCAATTTCTACAATTATTCAATTCTTGGAGTAATTTGATTCTGTAGATAATATCACTTAATGTATTCTCTGAAACTCCTCCAATTTTCACTCCTTGAATCCTCCCCAAAAAGAGGTTATAGAAAGAATGGTAGACTTTATTCAATTTTGGTCTATTCAGAAGACCCAACTTGTACAACATGCCTCGTGCTCAATATTTAACATCCAATTATGAAACTTTCACACAAGAAACTAAAATATGTACTCTTTCCAATGGAAGTGGTCCCACTTCATTTGGATTTTGTATGAAGAATTTATGATTGTTTTACCCGGAACACCTGTTTATTGACTATCTTTAGGACTGGTCATAAACCCTATCTTCCATAGAGTGCATCTCCATAATTATAGCGAATCAAGAGATAAACTTTTTACCAGAGGTACCTTGATATTTCTTCTTAATACCATAGCTATTTCACCATATGAATCATTCTAGAAAAAAAAATTATAGAAAAAATGGTAAGATGACCTGAAAATAACATACCTTAGAACACATCACCAAAAGACTTCATCCTCCCTTGAAATCCGGCCTTCTTTTCCTTTTTCTTCCCTCTGAAATTCGACTTGTATCAAATGACTATATAATGATGTTTATTTATACCATTTATGTCACTTTATTTTAACATTAGGGCCAACCTGACACTTTCTTATTTTGTAATTATTTTTTGTAATTATTTTCAAAGCCTACATGTACAATTCACTTTGTCATCTTCAAAAATTCATTTCTCCTCAACCATGAGGATCCACATGATCTACCACATACCATCATAAACAACATGATGTATAATATCCATGCATGGGTGTTGTATATACATGTGCATTTTCCTTCATGTCCAAATACGTTCATCAATTTTGTGTTCCAAAACCCATGATTAGGGTTGACATCAATGACAACAACCAATATTCCAACAATATCCCCATTTTTCATTGATGGAAACACTCATGCTCCCCCTATCATCATGATCCCAATTTCTCTCCCCCTTTGACATCAATGGAAAATGGTATGGCTTCTCCCCCTAAGTTTAATGGAAAAAGGTAACCTTCTTCTTTGGGGCTGCTCCCCCTAAACATGTGGCACTCAATAATACTTCATCCTTATTTTTGGTATTTGGGACGTTTTCTTCCTTAGAATCCTTTTGTGTGGCTTCTATCTTCTCTCTCTTCTTCATGTCTAGGATGTATATGTTTTTCAGTCTTCTTGTTGCAGTTGCAACCAATCTTCCTGAGTTACTTTCTCTGATTTTACATTTTCGGGAATCAAACGTAAGACTGTATCCTTGATCACACATTTTAATAACACTGAGTATATTATGATTCAAGTCTTCAACCAATAGAACATTCTTTGCTTTTACATTTTTTCTTCCAAGCTCTACTACACCTTCTCCAAGTATTTTGGCAGATGAGTCATCTCCAAATGAAACATTGCCACCCTTTCTCTTCAAGCTGATGAATTTGTCTTGATCCCCGGTCATGTGTGAAGAACATCCACTGTCTATGTACCATTCATCTTTTTCTTTACATTCTTTAGCAATCAATTTTATTCAACAATCTTCATTGTTTGGAATCTCTTTCCTTCTCCATACTGTGGTTGGCATAGGGACATCTTCATTCATATATCTGCAATCTTGTGCTTTGTAGCATACAATATTTTTGTCCATCAATGGGTAAAATGAATTATAACTTTTGTTGATAAATCCACTATTATTTCCATATCTTCTGTTTACACCATTCATGTTTCTTGCATATTTGTTCCTTTCATTGATTCTACAATTAATTTCCTTATGTCCAAATTTTTTGCAAGTATAACAATGACCAAGAAAGAAATTTTGATACCTTGGAGTAAGTGGGCTTCTTTGTGGTGTAGTCCATCTGGGTTCATGATCTATTCTTCTATAGTTTCCTTCATACTGATTGAATATTCTTTGATTCCTAAAGGTAGGAGGTCTTCTTGGATACTCAACTCTTTTTTAATCATTCCTTCTTTCTAGTATCCTGGTCCACTTCTCATCAACTGTCTGTGTAGCTCTTTCTTCAACCTTCTTGTTGGTATTTGCATCTTTTTTTTATGAAGTTTCACCCATGAATCCAAGATGTGTTAAGTCTTTTGGCACTTGAGAGTTTCTTAAGCTCTTCCTCAATGAGACAACTTTTTTTTCAAGTTTCTCACAATCTTCTTCTTTCTTTAGCATTTGTACCTTCATTACTTTTGCTATTCTTCTTGCTTATTCTAGTAGAGTTTTCAAGGAAATGGTTTCTTCTCTTAGCTTCTGAAAGTCTTCTAATTGTTTCTTTAAGCTTACAACTGTCTTTTCACAACTAACCAATTCACTTCTTAGTTTTCTTTGTGCGTCCTTGAGCTTGCTATTTTCAATCTCAACATGCTTCAATTTTTTAAGATTCTCATCTTCTTGTTGAATAATTTTTTCTTTATGATTTTCTTCTTATTCATTGGAATTTTCTTCTTCAGTGTCATTTCTTTCAATCCTTGGATGAGAACATTTAAATTCAACGTGACCTACTCCTTCACAATTAAAGAAAAATAACTGACCTCTATTTTCTTTTTTGAAATCTGAGATGTTGTAATTTTCTTCAACTTATTCTTCTTCTTTTGCTTCTTCCCTTGCATAAAGTTCTTGTAGCTTGTCCCAAATATATTTTTCTGATGCACATGATCCCACCTTGGATTTCATTGAATCTATCAATCCATCCAGGATGGTATCTATTGCTAGTTTGTTGTTCCTTTTTGCTTCCTTCTGAGCCACAGTCTTTGGTTTCTTCGAAGCATTGTATCCTGAAGCAACTAAGATCCAAACATCTTCCCCAAGAGCTTTAAAGTAAGTTTCCATTCTATTTTTCTAGTATTCAAAATTTCTTCCATCAAATGGTGGAATCCCATTTGGAATGTTTCCATTTCTGCATAGGATAATCCTTCCAGTGGTTAAACTATATTGAAGGTAACTCGCTCTGATACCAATTGTTGATACTGAGACGGTTGTGAATCAATATCAAGTACAATTTAAAAACATTTTGCAATGTATACTTACACCATTCAATTATATCCAATGAAAAATAATCAATAGTATAAGAGTTACACCAATACACCACAATACACCATGCACAATATATGAGAAATAATCAATAGTTTTTGTTCAAGGGAAGTAATGACTTCCAAAGGTAGCTATAGCTTCCAAATGTAAAGGGAGGGATAAA
>ML783325.1:752747-778535 GCA_009831015.1 Picea engelmannii | reverse complement strand
CAAATGTAAAGGGAGGGATAAACCTCCAAGAGGAAGATACAATCCTCCAATATCAAGATATATTTGAACTCTCCATCGTTGCCCCTTCATTCCACCCAAGAATATATGAGAGATAATAAAACTTTACATTAAATCATCACCATCAACCAATCATCACATAGAACATGATAATGCTTCCTGAGACTTCTTCAATTTCTGCAATTCTTCAATTCTCGGAGTAATTTGATCCTATAGATAATATTACTCATTGTATTCTCTCAAACTCCTCCAATTTTCACTCCTTGAATCCTCCCCAAAAAGAGGTTATAGAAAGAATGGTAGACTTTATTCAATTTTGGTTTGTTCAGAAGAGCCAACTTGTATAGCATGCCCCACGCTCTATATTTAACATCTGATTCTGAAAATCACACACAAGAAACTAGAGTCCATAGTGTTTCCAATGGAAGTGGTCCCATTTCATTTTTATTCTATATGAAAAAGTTATGACTATTTTACCTGGAACACCTGTTTATTGACTAGCTTCAGGACTAGTCACAAACCCTATCTTCCACATAGTGTATCTCCATAATTATAGAGAATCAAGACTTGAAATTTTTACCAGAGGTACCTTGATATGTCTTCTCAATACCATAGCGAGTTCACCATCTGAATCACTCTAGAAAACAAGTTATATCAAAAGTGGTAAGATGACCTGAAAATAACATACCTTAGAACACATCACCAAAAGACTTCATCCTCCCTTGAAATCCGGCCTTCTTTTCCTTCTTCTTCCCTATGAAATTCGACTTGTATCAAATGAATGTATAATGATGTTGATTTATACCATTTATGTCACATCCTTTTAACATTAGGGCCGACCCGACACTTTCTTATTTTGTAATTATTTTCTGTAATTATCTTCAGGGCCTACATGTACAATTCACTTTGTCATCTTCAAAAATTCATTTATCCTCAACCATGAGGATCCATGTGACGTGCCACATACCACCAGAAACAACATGATGGATACTATCCATCCATGGGTGTTGTATTTTCATGTGCATTTTTCTTCATGTCCAAATACCTTCATCAATCTTGCGGTCCAAAACCCATGACTAGGGTTGACAACAATGACAACAACCAATCTTCCAACAATGGGGGCAATCGATTTGCGTAAAATATACTAGGGGTGATATTTGTGTAATATTCATTACAGAGGCTTGTCAACTTTCTTTGAGTTCTCTAGATCAACTTTCTCTTAACCTTCACAACATCCTAGTCCATAGGAAATTAGGGGAGAATTCATTTCCAGGGGTCTTCTTTTGAGCAAGACTTAACCATTTGAAACCTGTTAAAGGACCTAAGAGAGTTAGGATTTGCCTACGCATGGCTTTGTTCAGCAGGAGACCGAGGAGTCGTGAAGGCCAGCTTACTTTCTGAGATCCATTTGCTAGTTTCCAAAATTGAAGTGTAACCTATTTTCGTCTGTGGATGGTATGAGCAGGTGTCAGAGTTTAAGGAGAGAGGAACAAGGATGAAAAAGGGAAAGAGAGAAGGATATGGACCTCAAAAACCTGGATGTTATCATGCAATCCTGACTCTTGGAAACTTGTCCCTGCACCCCCTTTTTTTTTTAGAAAACATGTCGGGTGAATACATCGTACTTGTGAGACCATTTCTATGTTTTAATCGATATTCATTTGAAACCCAGATACTTAGGAAATTCATACCTTGGCATTACCACTTCATTCTCCTCTAAAATAAAAATATTTGTCACTTGTTTCACGTGGGTCAATTTCCTGATACTTGACCATCCCTTTCTCCTTTTGTGGTTTGGGCTGTAATTCGGAGGCCTGTATGAAACAACATGAAGAGTATCAGGTCTTCAATATTTATGGGATTCTATCTGTCAAAATTTATGTCTCTACTTCTAGGAAATCAAAAGCTTGTTTTATTCACGATGAAAGTGAACTTATCAAAAATTTATATAAACAAAAAAGAAGACACAAACTGGTATATACAATGGAGATTTGGAACTCATTTATTGCATATAGTGCTTTAAATAATGCCCGTTGACAGGGGCACTAAGGGTTTTATCGTCCAAATTCTCTAACAGAAATGAATTCTTCCCTTTAGAAGATGAGACTTTGAATGGTCCGTACTAGATATGATCAATATTACCATGTTTTGTCGAATCTTCCCTCCTAGCATCCCATTTCAAAAACAAATCATCGGGGAGGAAATATCTGCTTTTGGATTTATGATTGAACAATGATTTCATGTTGTCTTGGTATTTATGCATCCTTTCATCCACCTCGATCCTGCATTATTGGACCTCAATCAACTGATTTATTCTTCTTGTGATGTGGTTTGGCTCTTCTTTCTCATCTTGCCAAAGCTTCATTAGAGGGAGCACCAGATTTATAGGTAATACCAAATCAATCCCGTATACCATTTGGAAAAGAGAAGTACCAATGTATTTCTTCGTACCTATCCGATTTTCCCATAAATCGTACTTCAAGTGTACATGCCAAGATGTTTTGTTTTCACTCAGCACCTTCTTAATTATGGTAATTAAACTTTTATTTGATGATTCGGCTAACCCATTACCTTCAGGGTAATATGTTGTGGAGTGGCCCAATACGATGTTATATTTTTGGCAAAAGCTAACCATTTCCATAGAATTGAATGCATGGGCATTATCTATTACTATCTTTTACAGACAAACAAATATGGACAATATGCTCTCTTCCAAGAAATCTATCACCACCTAATCGGTCGCCTTTCTAGTCGGAATAGCCTCCACCCATTTGGTGAAATAATCTATAGCAGTGAGGATCCATTTGTGTTGAGCGCTCGAATGTGGGTTGATTTCGCCTATAAAATATAGCCCCCATTGTTGAAAAGGGGCTTAGGTTTTGACAGGAGCCAGAGGTAGCACTAGAAACTTATGTTTTCCTACGAACAACTGGCAAGGGTTACAGGCTCTAGCTTTGGCGCTAACATTTGAGAATATTTTAGGCCAATAATATCCTTCCCTCACGATTTTATAAGTTGTTTCCCTCCAGCCATGATGCCCTCTGCACACTCCTTCGTGAAATTTGTTTATGACCCCCTCTGTTTCTGATTCTACCAAACAAACTAGTAGGAAGCCTAATGGGTCCTTCCAGTACAATTGAATTTTGGATATACAGTACTTCACCACATGTAGCTTCAGTGTCATGGATTTAACTGGAGACAGATCGCTAGGGAATTTCAAGGTCAGTAGGTAGGATGCTATATCTTTATACCAATCCGATAAGGAAAACTTCTCTTCGATTATGGATATAGCTATTTGGTCGTCGAGCTTGTTTACGTCCCCATGTCCTTCATATCCTTGCAAGTTATTTATTCTGAGTGCTCTGAAATTTGATTCCACCAAGAGCTTAGCCAGACCTTGTCCTTTCACTAGTTTCGTCGATTTTGCCTGTAGGTCGAACTCTTGAATTTTAGAAATCCATCGACCCCTCTTTCCATTACTGTTGGGTTGAACTAATATATCCTTCATATAACTGGTGGGAACCTATGAAATTACCTTGGAGTGTAGCACGTAAGTTCTATAATCCTTCAGCACCTTAACCATAGCATACGCTTGTTTCTCTATTATATTGTATCTCAGTTCAACATCTCTAATACTTTTACTAAAAAAGACTATTGGTTGCTTGAAAGCCTCTTAGTTCTTCTGGAGAAGTACTGCCACCACTATGTGTTCAGAGGCGAACGAGAAAATCAGGAAATCCTTTAGGTAATCAGGGCTTTCCAGTACAGGCGCTTCGCTGGTAAATTTCTTGATGTGTGCAAATGATGCTTTAGCTTCTGTCGTCCATTTCACTTTGCTTTTCTTATTTATCATATCTATGATCAATTTCACGATTTCAACAAAGCTTGGGACAAATATTCTCAAAAAATTTATTTTACCTAAAAATGACTGAATTTCTTTTATATTTCTAGGAATATTTATGGTGTCTATAGCTTCTACCCTTTTAGGGTCGATTTTAATTCTATCCCGAGACACAATGTGGCCCAAGAGTTTACCTTCTTGCATCATGAAGTGAGACTTCTTGGGTTTTAAAGACAAACCAAATTTTTGGCAATTTTCAAACGTTTGCTTCATATGTAACAGATGGTCTTCGTCAAATTTAGAGAAGACAGTCAAATCATCGAGGTAGATAACTACGAATTTACCTCTTTCACCAATGAAAGCGATATCCATATCATGCTAGAAGGTATCACCTACATCCATCAGTCCAAAAGGCATTTTTCCATACATAAATGTGCCCCAAGGGGTGGTGAAAGTTGTTTTTTATTTATCATGCTCATTGATGGAAATTTGATTGTAACTGAAAAACCCATCGATCATCAACATCCTATTTGCCCCGACTACTTTTTCCAAAACGTGATCCATTTTGGGTAGAGGATAACTATCTTTGAGAGAGGACTTGTTTAGATTTCTAAAGTCTATTCACAGTTTGATCTCCTAGTTGTTGTTCCTAACCGGGACTAAGTTCACCACCCAGTCAGAGTACCTGAGAGGTACAATTATTTTTGCGTCTAAAATCATTTTCACTTCTTTTTTGACCACAGGCAGTAAAATGGGGTTGATTTGTCTGAGCTTCTGTCTGAATGGTTTAACACCAGGATTCAAAGGTATCTTATGCTCGATCACAGAGGTATCATAGGTTCTGATCTCATCGTAAGACCATGCAAAGACATCTTTATACTGCCTGAGTAAATATGTATACTTGTTTTTTATCTTAGGAGGAAGGTACTTTGATAACTTCACTATCCTAGGCTCTTTGGTGGTGCCCACATCATAGTCTTCAACCTCCTCTTGTTGGGGTTGCAAGGTGGACTTCAGAGGCATGTCGTTTTGATCAAACAACCTTTCCAGAGGTATCAGGCCCTTAGGGATCTGATTACTTTTTAACACTTGCAGGCGATGATTTGCAATTTTTTCTCGGAACTCCTGAGGTTCCTCCCCTTCCTGTATAATCCAGGTATGATCGTTTTGGTTTTCCTAGTCAATGTGGGTTTCAGATAAATCATCCACCATTTCCAGGAAATTTTTGATCTGTTCGTCATCTTCGAAAACCTGCCAGTGTTGTATGTTGTTTGGTATGGACGGTTTGTGCCTTACCTCTATGTGGTATTTTAATTTGAAAGTGGTAGGGGGTGCGAAAGTCAAATATTCTTTGGCCAGTGAATCAGCCTGCTGGTTTTCAGCTCATGGGATGAAATGAACCTTTACTGATGAAAATAAATTTTCCATTAGATCTCAGGCACAATTTCTATAAGGCCTCAGTCTCGGGTGCTTGGCCTGGTACTCTCGATTTACCTTCTTCACAATCAGTTCATCATCTCCATAGACCCCTAAGTTCTTTATGTTTAGCTTCTTGGTAGCTTCCAGTCCCAAGACTAGATCTTCATATTCACAAACATTGTTTGTGTAGTCTACGTCCCATTGTATCCTGTAAGAGAAGGAAACGACGAATTCATTTTCAGGTGCTACGAAAATCACTCCTGCACCATCAAAGAACATTTTCCAAGTTCCAGTGTTGTACATATTTTTAGTTGTATTTTCAGTTTTGATTTCATCGATGTAACTTTATTCTGTACAATTATCTTTAGTATCGTCAAAGGATAGAATACAATTTCCCAGGTCTTGATCGATGATTTAAACAGGGTAATTGTTAGGATTCTTTGGATCAATTACCGTATATGCCAACCATGTTTCCCTGTATAACTGTGTGAACTGTCCACCAAAAACAGGGATTGTGGTGTAGGTCATATATAGCTGAAGGGATCCCCCGAGCTTGGCTCCCCAACATCTAGATAATAGTAAACTATACTTAGGGGGTATATCAATGACAACTACATCCACTAGGACATTTTTCAACGGAATCTGGGTGAGGGTGACTACTAAATATTTGATCATGCCCATGCACTTAACTCTTCTTGAATCAAACGAGTAAAGATCTCCATAGGGTCTGGTGATTTCGAGGCCTAGTCTATCCATAATAGATTTGGGCATTACGTTATGAGAGGCCCTAGAGTCCAGCATGCAATTATGCAACAACCGATCATGCACTTTTAGGGTAATATAGAAGGGGGTGACGGTATCTATGGCACCTTAAAAATGTGGACCAAAAGTGATATTAGGCTTGTCATCTTCCATATTTATTACGTCAAAATGACTCTCTAGATCTGAAAAATTTATCATCTTGGTTATTTGTTTTTGGTACATAGGATTCTTCGCCAACTTGACCAAAGGTATTGGTATCTTGATCTTTTTTATCTCGTTTTCTAGGCAGAAACCTCCCGCAATTTTATCTGTTTCCTTGGCTTAAACATCAGACTCTTTCTTATCCATTTTATTTAGTAGCATTGTTTTATTTTCAGCGTTTCTGGTTTCGGGTGTTCGTGTTTCAACTTCCTTAGTTCTTCTCTCTTGGGTTTTGGCCTCTTTTATGTTGGTATTCTACGAGTCTACCCCTTTGTTATTTCTCATCTCGGACTCTTTCTGGATGGGCTCGTATGTTTCATGCCTAGGAAAAATTTTCTTGGGTTGTGCAGTTAACACAGGTTTGTTTCTGGGCCTCAGATTTTATTTGTGCTGGAGCTCGGCCATTATGTTGTCGGGCATTCCTTGATAAGAGGGATCATCAACATTGTTTAGGTTATTGTCTTCAACCGATGATTGTTCAGTGTTCAAGGACTTCTCATAATCTTATTTTGTCAAGTGAGGTTGTATACAATCGCCGCCTAAGTTGTTTACGTCTTCTTCCAAGTCTTCAAACTCTTGTATATCATTTCCTCAAATAAAATTTTCATTTTTTAGAGGTGTTTGGATCTTTTGGTCTTCATTTTTTATTTTTCTTGGTTGAAATTGAGGATTGGGATTTCTCCTGAATTATCTCTTAACGAATTGATCAACTTTGGATTGATGTAGCTCCATTCTCGAGATTTTGTTTGATAATTATTTTATTATCCTATCCATGTCATCCATTTTGTCATCTGAGGATCTTCCAGATCCAAAGGGACCTAGTTGTTCTCTAAGATGTCTAGTTTCCCTGTTTCCCGTCTCGATTTTCATTTTTAATTTACTCAAAGCCATCATGTTTGACTCAATTTCCACAGTGTCATCTTGCATTCAGGTTAGGTCGAACCCTCTCCTTTCTCTTAATAGTAGATAAAAATCGGGTTCAAAGGCTCCTGCGAATGTTACTTTGGTTGTGGGTTGGGACGGTTTAACTTCAACAGGGATCTTATTGTACAACTTGTTAAACCTTTGGATAAATTCCATAACAGTTTCAAATCCCTTTTTCTTTAAAGACCCAAACTCAGTCAAATAGTATAAATGATCCTTTCTTTCGCCCCATTTTTTGAGAAAGAGGTCTTCTAGCGCATCGTAGGATATGATTGAACTTAGGGACAGGCTCCGAAACCAAGTTCTTACCTATCCCTCTAAGGTTTGGACAAACAAACGGGAATACACATCCTCATTCTCGAGACCTAGAATATCAACAAATTGATAAAAAAAGTTGATATGCTCGGCTGCCGTTAGATCCCCTTCTCCTATGAACTTGGGTAAGTTTTTCATATAGTTTTTGGGTAAATCATGGAGAGGTACTAGAAGGACCAAGGGGGCATATCTAGTGTCTACTTTGGTGAAAACCCTAGGAGGCAGTTGTTGGCCTTGACCTCATATTCCCCCTCCTCCTCCTCCAACGGCCATGGATAACCTAGGAGAGGAAAAGGATGTGTTATAAAGAGGGTTGGCGAAGATGTATAGCGACTCTCTGGCTTCCCCAGTGTGGAAAGGGGAAAATTTGGGAAACGTTTTACTAGGGGAGGTGAAAGTTGAAAAAGGGGAAGAAGGTATATGTGGACTCGGCTCCTTCGACTTGCAGGATATGTAAATGGGAGAACCTACTGGTGTCGAATCCGTGTACGTGGAAAATTCTTCAAGGCCTTGAGTGATAGAAGGGTTTATATTGAGAGTCTATGTGATATCAATAGGGATGAGCTTTAAGGCAGACGTGTCACCCCTACTAATGTAAGAGGTAGTCAGAGAGGTCTCAGTCTTGATCTTGGGTAGGAGTTGCTCGGACTTTAGGGTCTTGGCTCCAACAACACTCTCCGATATTTTCCCGAGAGGAAGTTCTTGTGAGGGTGAAGGTTCAAAAAAGGTCTTATATTTAGACTAATTAGACTTGGGTTGGTAGGCAACAACGTTTTTCTTAAAAAGACCCCTTGGTCTTAGTATTTTTTCAAGGTCAAAAACTGGCACTGTCTATTTAGCATATGGGTTTTGTCTGGTGTTCTTGCAAAAGGATGCTATCTTACTTAAGAGTGGAGTCGCCAAGTGAATGATGAAGGTTTATTCTTAACAAGGTGTTCGCTCTTTGTTCACTATCAAAAAATGAAACTTGGAAATGCCATTTTCTCAGGGGAAAGTGACTATGATTCTCCGTCCCGGGCAACGGTGCCAGAAATATGTTGTTCAAGAGTATACACTTAAGGCTATAAAGTGTAGAGTCTAAGCATCCAAAGTGAGTGAGTGATAAAAAGGGGAAGAAAAAACTTTGGGGAAATAATATATGACCGATCTTTGAGTTGTCTTTGTCTAGCTTCCAAATATTCTTGAATGCTAATATCCCGTTCGATGGAGGCCCATGAACATTCGAGCTCTATCCGGGTGATGGCAGTCTTAAGTATGGTATTGAAAATATTCAAAGTGATGCTAGTTTGATCTGATAGGCCAAGTTTGATGTTGGGCTTCCTTATGACGGGTATAGTCATGGGGAGAACAGAGCGTTAAAAAAGGGTTGATGTTTTAAAGTGCTTATTTCAATTTTAGATTATACAAGGAAAATTCAGTGAAGCCAATCGAATGGTTTAACAAAATCAAAGGTTGTTTTCCGTAACTGAGTTAAAATCTGAAACCAAGTGTGAAAATGGAAGAAAAATATAGAGCTGTCAATAATGTGGGGCATGAATTTAAGAGGAATCCCATGTTGCAACAGAAGAAGAAAAGAAAGAGATACCTTGATGAAAGCATAAAATGTAGAGATATAAGTAATTCATAGGTCTTGTACCTGCTAGTAGCCGATACAGAGGAAAAGTTGTAAATAACTAGATAACTAGAACCTGATCACCACAGTAGAAGTTATACTAAATTGCATATAAAACATTCATCAAAGACGTATATGTAAAAAATGACATGAAGCATGAAATAACAGAGGAAAACACATAACTCAATCTTGAGGGAATATGGAGTCTTCAATTCACTTTGTATTAATCATGGCTAAAACGAATTTTCTCTATTACAATCTCCCACTGAAAAAATCCCCCCCTAAGGTCTCTTCCTAAATCTATATTTAAACAAACCTCTAAACATTTCGAATTCCAATTGTTCTGGAAACTTTTCAGTTACAAATGAAAAAATGGAGCATTTCATCTCCTCATATTTTGTCTTCCTTCCAAAGGGCAGAGCACCTTCCATTATCTACTCTTTCGGCCCCAGAAATAGAAAGGGTTGACATCTGTCATTATTTAGCACCAGAAACTTGCCCCTTCACCTACTCAATGAAAATGACACACCTTTCAACCAACTGGGCTATCAACCTAGAAAAATCTGCATGGTTGCTTGCCTCAAAGGTGTAACAACTCTTTGCCAACTGTGGAAACCTTTTCCCTACTTGTCGATCTTCCGTGATGATAGAGCATAATTGTAAACTTGTATGTACTAGCCATTTGTTCACTTGGACCATATCAACTTGGCTTATCTGGGATATCTTCGCTTGCTCCTTCTCGATGTTTTCTTTGATGTCCAGTAGGTGTTTAGCTATATTGATTTTTCCCAACATGCTATCACTGAATTCCTTATCAAGGTCTAACAAACTTTTATTTATCAAGTTGAACATTTCCTCACAAGAATTTATCACCTCTTTATCTCTCCCCCTTCTTTCTGATATATTCTGCTCCCAGACCTTCAGCAAGATATTCCCTCTAGTTTGTTCTACGATGGATAATTTAGAGTTGTTGAGCATCTCTATCTTCACCGTAGCTATAATAGCATCCTAGAAAGCAACCCAATATGCCCCATATTCTCTTTCTCTCAAAGAGATATTTTCTAAAACTTGATCTATCGTCTGAAAGTGGTTCTGAATGGTTCCCACTTTTACAAGCAAGTCTGGTTGAGTTGTTAATACCTTTTGTCCAATTTTGACAACTTGGGATCTGAACATTTTTATGTCTAAAACCTGATTCTCAGCGACATCCAACTTCGACTGTAACTGTATTATTTGTTTCTTCTATTGGCTTACCTACGTTTGACTTACTTGCACCGAATGGTGCACCAGCTCAAGGTCAGATCTAAGCTTTTTGATCTCCTATAGATCAACTATTATGTCCTACTTGAGGCTTCTGGTCACCTCATCCTTGACGTTTTCTTCCGCTATAGCCACCCTAGCTTCTAACTTTCCAATTAAGAGGTTCTTTCACTTCAACTGTGCCCTCAATGTTCCCACATAGTACTAGTTAGCTATAGTATAAGCCCCCAGTGTTCCTTCTATCTTGTCGGCGAATTCCTCCTACCCTATGGCCTTTCCTTCTATCAAGATTTTAAATCTTTTAGCAACTACGCTGTCTTTTTGATATGATTGTTGCTTCACTACAGCCTTCCTTTTCTTATCAAAGAAATATCCATTAGGGGGTAATTATTCGACCAAAATGGGCATTAGTTCTTCACCGAAAATCCATCTCGCATCGATTTTCCCCTTTGTGAATTGTAAGGGTGTGATAGAAGCAATGGGACTATCGATTTCATTGAATGGTTGTTTTGGGGTAGCATTTGTGGCTGGCTTGTTTGACATAAGCGATATTGAGTCACTTGACCCTTGCGAGGGTATCTCTACTTGACCTTGGACTTGCTTGCTCGGCATGCCCTTTTCAGGGTTTCCTTCCTATTGGTAGGGGATTTCAGCTCCTCGCTCTGAGGTTCCATCTGTTAACAATAAAAAATGCACTGGCATTTTTGAAAGAATGATACCTAATCTTGTAGGGAACCTTTGACTAGATTCCCGGGCTCCAAATGCAGATTTGAAAGAACCATTGGAAAGATTAGGATTTGTATATGTCGATCGACTATTTAAGCATGAAAAACAGACTCTCCATGACTGAGAAATTTGATTTTGAAAAAATCTGCTCTTTCACTAATGCAAAAGGCAGAATTATAATTAGTTAGCTGGTGAAAGCTCCGCTTTTCACCAGCTAAGGAGAGGATTTTCGGGTAAATTAGCTGGTGAAATCCTGTCACGGCCAGAATAGCTGAATTTTTGCGCAGATCAGGATTTTTGGGGTTTTAATGGTTTTAAATCTTCTTTAATAAGCTGGTTATGAATTATCAAATCAAAATCTAAAGGCCATTCTTGGAGATGAAAGTCAAAAGGGAATTTTTTGACTAGATTTGGTCATTTTCAAGGGGAAAATGATAGGGATCAAATGACACATCACCCAATTCGAATTTTATCTTTGGAGGACTAAATCAAATAGCCTTGGAAGGCTAAAACTGCACTTCATAAGCAATCTACTATTTTTAGAGATCATTAAATAGGACCTTTCCTATTTTGTTTTGATTTTCCATTCTAGATCTATTTTTATAGGATCTCATCCTACACTTGTTGTATCTATTTTGATTTGACTATTTTTAGTAAATCTGATCCATCTTTCAAGGATCTAGATTTCATCTGGTAAGGATATAAAGCCAAAGACATTTGGAGCACTAGAGGGTCAAACTGGGATACATTTTGTGCTACTGTATAGACTCTTATGATATAATAAAATTGTAATTTCCTTTCGTTTTCAATATCAGAAATATCCATGCTTCCATTTATGTACTTCATTTCAGTTTATCTTAGCTTATGAAGACTGTTATCTCTTTATTGAGCTCATAGATTTGAAGTGAAGGATTTCCTTTCTATCTTGTATTAAGCCCTACACCCAACTGTATTTGGCAATCAAGATTAGTGTTCTTCATCCTCTCCTTTCAAATTACTTGATCTGATTATTGTTTCCTAAAAGCACTATTTCTTTAGATGTATGATGAGTTGTCTATTACATTGATCATTAAATACACCATTGTTCCAAGCATATATACACATTATTTCTAAGTTACCAAGCATCCTTAGCCTACAACCCTAAGGAGTTTCTTGGAGAGATAACACCATCCTCCCATGTTTCCTCTTGGTTCTTGTTCTTGTTAGGACTTGAGTTCTTTGAACCATTTGCTTATGTCTTCTATGTAACTGAAATCTTTGGGGTTTCACTCTGTAAAACCTAGGGGAGACAACTCCGCCGATGCTTCTGGAATTTAAGGAAATCGACCATATCTCTAGGTGGGAGGGCTTGAATATGACTTAGGACTTCAGAGTAGGAACTCTCACCCCAGAATATTTCATCATGAGGGGAATCCTCATGTTCATATCTCTTCAGGCCACACCTCGCCAGGTGATTACTCACAACCTTATTAGGGTCGTGCTTCTTTAACTCAATATCCACCAGCTTCATTTCTTCTAAAGTCGTAGCCTTGTCTTTGGCATGGCCAAAATCTAACAAGGGATACACACCAATATGAATGGGGGAGGAAGACCATACCTTTTTTGATACTTCTTTGAGCTCTTTTCTTATTCCGTCGAATATAGTTTGTTTGGCGATCTCGCGACACAATAGCTTATCTAGAAAGAATAACGATAGAGCATATGGAGGAGAAAAGGTGTTGAAAACCCTAATCTATGAAAATTTTGCCTCTATATACCAATCTGCCACGCTACTCAGGTTCTACTCAGGTTTTTCGTGATGCTATCCGAAATCCTGGGAGGTGGTTGGCCAAAGATGGCGACATGTAATGGGACCATTACCCAGTTGAATTGCTCATAGATGAATTCTTTGGATTTATCCTCCCAAAGCTTCGAGTGGTAGACATGAATAGGCTCTGTATTAGATGGAGCCCAGCTCCAGTTCATTAGTGGTAAGCGTGTCATGAATCAAATAGCATCCATGATGTAAGAAGACATAAAGAACAAAGTTTCTTTCTTACTCTCCCTCTCTGCTCAATATTTGGTAATTCGACTGGTCAGACTGTCAGACAACAGTTTGGCCCAGTCGAAGGAGAAACCCTTAGCAACTGTATGACTAAGAAGTACCCATGGGAGAAAAAAATGGGTAGTGTCTTCCTTCCCATACAACCTATAGGCCATCATCGCTATATACTTGAATTGTGGCTCCAAGGAAGATATTGAATAGATTCTGTGAGTATCATCCCTGAATTGTGTGGGGTGTGAGACCCAGTCTTTGATCAGATCAGATAAAATTTTTGCATACTGCTCACACTCCTTCTTCTTGAAACCTTCTAGAAATTCAGCATTGTGAATAAGGTTTAGTGTGGGTGATAGTTTATACATTTCCCACAAATGTTCTAGTCTGAAAGCCCCAATCGTTACCTTTTGTTCATTGATAATCATCCTAGTTGGGATGTCCACATGGTCCAACGCCCACTTGATCATATCACAATAGGGAAGAAGTTGGGGCCTCGCCGCTATTTTGTGCATCTCTTCTTGAGCGACGATTTTGTATTTGGTTGACAAGTCATCCTTTTCATTGTCACTAGAATCATCCAAACAGTTTACCAACTCAGATTGCAGAATGTTGGAAACGTATGACCATGTCTTGACATAATTAATACTTTGAGGTGAGGTATCGGAAACAACGTCTAAACCATGACCTGAAATATCGACAGCTACCTTGGGCACTTTTCGTGGAGCCATTATAGAGAAACCTGCAATTGGATCTCCTGTCAGAAAAATTGAAAACACAAACAACAGTTATCCTGGTGAAATGGATCTGCGCGCAAATAGAAATCAAAACTGAAATAATGAAGGAAAAACTCTCTATCTTGGTCATTTAAGCCCGTGTGTCCTTGCCAACATAACGTTCAAATCACTTAATATAAAGATTTAGAAGTAAAAATGAGATCTTACCATTTATCACCTCACTGGAATTCAAATAAATGCCATAAATGCTTAACGATTCGTAATATCGAAAAATGAAGAATCATTCAAAACTTCTCCATAAACCCTATGTGCTAAAGTTTGTTTAAGGCACTAATTAATCTGGTTTAGTTCTTTCAATTTAGTGCACTTAGTTTCTAATCCCCTTTTCGGTGTTCACTACATCTGGTGTTTTCGCTCCTAGCCAGTAAACCTTAAAAACCCGAAATCGCGATGGTGGGATTTAATTGATTAAAAGTGATTTGACTTAAGCCTTTAATTAATCCAAGTTTAATTAAAGAAAATCGCGACTTCATGGATTGGGGTTACAAAGGTGCTGCCCTTTGGGGAAACAATCGTCGAGTCATGAAATCACGCTAGTGAGTAACTAGGGTTTAAAGTGATTTGTTCTTGATACTAACCTAGGTAACTTTAACAAAACTTCGCAAGTTGAAGAGTTGAGAAGCGTTCAACACATAACTACCAAGAGCGAGGGTACGAGGTACTAAGAGATGATAATCCCCTCTTAATATTTTAGTAATGGTGATTAGAAGTAGGAAGGTTTTCTCCATTTCACACGTCGGGATACTGTGATTTTAGGGGGTAGAAACGTGAAACAAACGAAGTCTCAAAATCCAAACTTTTTGGGCTTAAGTATAACATTTCATGTATCTATAGAAAGGCAGCTCCAACAGTATCGAAGTATGATGATTATTCACTAGATAATGATGGATTGATGAGATTTAACAAAAGAATTTATGTACCACCTAATGACGAACTAAGAAGTTTCATATTGAGTGAAGCACATCGAGCAGTATACATGGCTCATATGGGAGTCACAAAGATGAAGGAAGACCTTAAGTCTTTAATCTTCTAGAGGGGAATGAAGGAAGGCATAGTCAATTACGTGGCCAGATGTCTAGAATTTCAGCAAGTGAAGGATGAAAATAAACATCCAACAAGATTGTTACAACCACATGTTATTCGAGAATCAAAATGGGAGGTCATTTTGATGGACTTTATTGTTGGATTTCCATTGATGGAAAGGAGAAACGATTGAATTTTTGTGGTAGTTGAGACTCTGATGAAGAGTGCACACTTTATTCTTGTGCATATGATGTATCAGGTGCTAGACATAGCTAAATTATTTGTCAATAAGATTGTGAGATTACATGGAATACCAATAAGGATCATATCCAATCGAGGATCATTGCTTACATGATGATTTTGTACCAGTTTCCAAGAGGCTTTGGGAACAAAACTAAACTTTAGCACAACTTATCACACTGAAACGGATAGGAAAATAGAAAGAACAAACCAACGTTTGTAACATATGCTACATATGTATGTAATGGAGAAACATAAACATTGGGAAGAATCCTTTCTACTAGTAGAGTTTGCATACAACAACAATGTAACACACCCACGATGGGGCATAAAAAAAATTTATTTTTTGAAAGGAAAGATTCTCCATCCATCGTTTCTAATTTTGAAAGTCGGGGAACCAGTCTAACCTCCCGGTCAAGGATCTTTGATTCTGGAATCAAACAACTCTCTGAGACCTTGACGGTCTCATTATGAAATTAAACGCAGACTCTTTCGACTTCCGGATGCAGGTCTAATGGTACTCGCGACCTTCCCCTTTTTCGCTTGCGAAATATTCGAGTTTGGGCGCTAGCCCCTTTTCTGATAATCCCTTCCTTGTCATGACCTTGGGAAATGACCTCACATAATCGACACAATTGTGGGTGTGAACAAGGGTGGTTTGAAACCAACCGCTTTTCTCCCCGCAATTCACCTTGAGCCTCCATGTGTCCTTTCTCCAAAACCATGATCTAGACTGTGGCTCACCCTCAACTTTTTAAAGTTCACACACCTTCGGACCCTGCAATGTGACAAGACTGTCGATCTCATGACCTTAATGGTGCTTCTGAAATGACAGCGCAAAAGTATCCTTTTTTAATCTACGGATCATATCTAACCTTTCTAAATCAACGACTGTGATTTATTTCACCATTCCAGTTTCAGGAGTTTCAACTCTCAACTTTCTCTTCCTCTGTTAGTAGCTTTACTCCAGAGTGGAAGAACTGGTAACACCTATCCTCAACAAAAAGACAGTTCTGATGAACTCTGTCTCTCCAAACTTCAGGATTTATTTCTCCTTCATTCACCCTTTTCTCCTAGAGTGCTTTGTACCCATATTTTTATATCAGAAGCCATGCGTCTACTTCGATCAACAGTCCACATCCACTCTCCACAAAAACAAATCTCTGGAGTGAATCCTTCTTGAGTGTCAGATATTCTAACACTTGTCCTCTCCAAATCAACGAACCTGGTCCTCTTCGGTACTTTGACACTTTTCAACCAAGACCATATCAATGGTCCTTCGACCTCCTCCTCGATCAATGATCGAGATATCCTTCAGGACTTCGGCTCTTTCACCCTATGCTTTCCTCTAGAGTGCTATGTACCTAGAGTTCTAGATCCGAAGCCACACATCCACTTTCAAATCAATGTCTGTCGTCCTTTTCGGGATTTTGGCCTTCAAAGATTTCAAATATAAATTTCCCTATGCTCTACTTCTCCCAAAGCATTTTATCTGGAGTTCACAATCTAATGACATGTGTCCTCTCATAGATTGACGACTCCCAATTGCTTCGGCTATTCGGGGTTCATTGATTTCAAAATTTACTCCTTCGTTTTCTCCCATAGTACTTTCACCCGGAGTTCACGATATTTCACCACGTACCCTCTGGATCTGACGGTCCAGATTCTCTTTGGATCTTTGGGATTCGATAGTTTTAGACTCCTATGCACTTGTTTCTCCCAGATTTATTTCACCCAAACATCATGGATTTCCTCCACGTATCCCTCTATAATGTATGGTTGTGATCTTCTTCAGCCTTCGGGGCTTCAGGAGTTTGTCACACTCCTTACTTGGAAACCACCTTGTGATCTTCTTTCCCCGAAGTCTCTGATCTATTGACATGTATTTCCTGCCAACCGACAGACAGGATCTACTTCAAGTCTTTACCTAGAGTCCACAGACTTATGCCACATGTCTTCTAGATCCAATGACTGACATTTATTTCAACCGATCTAATGGTTAATGTTTTCTTTGGGTCTTTACCTGGATTCTACATGTTTACGCCACCTATCCTATGGATCTGACACTTGAGATTTACTTCATTCTCCTTGACGATGGAAAGTCCCAAACTACTTTGGGAATTTGCTAAGTCCACTCTCCTGCATGTGAAAAGAACTACGGCTCCAACACCTTGCTCTAATCATACAAATATCGGTCCTCTATGTTGTGATCCAATGACCACTGTCACTCCTCCTCCTAAGCTCCTGATCTCTTTTGACTAAGAATATTTTTTCAATGTTCAAAGGCCTCGACCTTTGCTCCTCCTATGGGTCCATATTTTGGAATTCATCTACACACCTAAAAGTGCTATCTCCTATGAGCTTGATTCCCCTTGAATATTTCTCCTTCCCACACAATCCTTGAATTTTAGGGATCTCTTGAAACTCAGATCGAATGTCAACGATGATCGACGGTTCACAAAAATTGTCGGGTTCAACCTCTGTCATCGGGGGAGTGCTCACTCGAATCTAGTCTAATACTAGTCATTGATCTTCCATTCCCGACGATATCAATGACATAGGTTGATTGCGGCCATGAAATAAGATGTATGCTATCACGTTCTTATGTCACGGGTAGTTCTGGTAACTTGACTATCATCTGCCTCCCATATATGGCAGTTAAGATGGTTCCCAGGCATCCTCAAATCTAAGGCTCAGGGTTAACTTCAGGACTTCAAAACTTTGGGGATTTTACCTCCCTTATGACAAAATTGCTTAGTTTGATGAACTCGTGAAGTACAAATGACTCTAGGGTTAACTCCAACACTCTTTCCCATACCCAACGGTCACAATATACCATGGCTTCTTATGAACAATTTTCATCCATTCATCTTCCAAACAAGGGACCCCTCCCTTTCTTGATACTTCAACCTCACTGTTCTTCCTGAGATTTGTTAGCTCTGAAAGGATTAAGAGTTGTGCTCTGTTTCTATTGAAATTAATTATTGGAACAATCCTTCCACGCACTCCTTACTCTCATTCCTCAAATCTAGAACTTAAGTGATTCTTGGTCTCTGCCTACCTCATAGAGAACATGTGCATACGTGCACTATATCTCATAATATTTAACAGAGTCCCAAGATCGACGAACTCATAGTTCAGGGATATAGTTTAAGCCACCATAGGGTGCAACCATTTACAATTACAAAACATATCCAATTCATATAATTTCCTACTTTCCAATTAGACCATCAAGAAGACACAAAAAGGGATACAGTATAAATCATTAAGAAAACATATCCATGCTTGGGTCATTCACAGTATATCTAATTTTATTACACAATTACAACTCAATTTCACAGGGTATGATAATACGTATCTTTTACAAGTTGCATCCAACTAACTAACTATGGGTGTGTTCCTTTCCACCCAACCATAGGCTCAGAATCATTCATTCTTAGCACTGTAGCCACCTCTGTGCCAAGCCATGATATCGCTACAAAATTTATGCCATCTCTCAGAGAAAAATATCTCTGTCACAGCGACTCTGGGAGGTTTATCATATTCTTTCCCAGCATCAAGATAACATTCGGTCCTTTAGGTCATGTTCTCTGCACTTACTTTTGGTTCTTGCATCCCATTTTCGAGATTACGCTCTTGTCTAGTGTCCCTCCTCTTGCTGTGTGTCTATATGTATCTTACCTTCCATCTTTTGGAAGGTTTTCGACATGTCATGTTCCTTATGTCAGAAGGAAGCTCGTGTATGCAGGTCTTTGTGGTACTTCGGGATGACATTCTACAACTAGACCATGCTTCCATTCATGGGGCTTGTTGATGATTCAACCACTGGTCCTTTCTTCATTAACTGATTTCCTTCCTCTAGAGATATCATGGCTCATACTTCAAGGATTCACCCCCCATCAATTAGTTATGGGAAATTTAACAATAATACATTTACATCGTCCACATGCCTTAGCATGGTAATCATGTTTTATGATTAATTACAAGTTGGGGGAAACAAGGATGTTACAATTCATTCCCCCTTAAAGGAACACCTTCCTTGGTATTCTTTCTCAAAAACACCCATCATGCCTTTCTCATTCAGTTATTTCAAAAATCTTGATCCTTATTTTTTAGTCAGGTCCTTTTTCATACCCTTAATCTTCGTCACCTTCCTTCAATAATTATTTGACAACAAGCACGTTAATCATAGTATTATGCGAAAACATTGCATAAAAGTTTCTAGGAAAATTTCATAATCTTAGCATAATAATTATCTGTCCAGTTTGTGGATTTGTATCCACATGGTTGTCTTGTTATCCAGGCTCATTATTTTTCCTTGACATACTCATTATGTGTATGATCCTAATCAATAGTTTACAAGAAATATCAAGGTCTCATATTCCTTGTGCTCACTCACCCTCCAAGCCCAAGCTCAGTAATCTCGTTCTTTGCTATACAGTCCCTTGGGTGATCCATATTGCCTTGCCAAGGTTTTCTCGCAAAGAAATAAATACCCATCATGTGCATGATCCCAATAAATAGTTTAGTACAAGAACTATTAAGGTCTCATCTTCCTTGCAGTTATTCACCCTCTAGGACCAGGCTCAGTCATCCCCTTCTCTACTATACAATCCCTTGGGTGATCTATCTTTCCTTACCAAGGTTTTCACGCACAGGAAGAATTCCATAGACTTTATCGAGCCTTACAGTTGCAGTGTCCCTCATAATTTATCTACCAAGGCATCCCTTCGGCTTGTGTTACCTCAACACATTATATTCTAGGCAATCATGGCTTACCATGGGGTTCTCATGGCTCAGTAGTAGCCATTTTCATGCTTTTCAACTTGACATGCTTCTAGCTCAACGAAAGTTATGGACGAAGGTTACTCTCCTTATTATGGCACATAAATAGATAGGGATGAACGTCATTGTCCTTCTCTCGACTCAGTCATATATAGGGATGAATGTTACTCTCATTCTCCCAACTCAGTCTCTATTTCCTACAATCAGAACATACTGTTTTTGACAGTTCTTCCTCGAACCTGAGAGCTCAATCTGTCATCTCTTCACTCTTCGAAGATATTTTCCTTTCACCTTTATCATAGGCATACATAAATTCATGAGACATCATTATAAACTTTAAATTTAGAGTTTCCTTGTAAATTTGTCACCTACAGATTTCCATTTCCACATTTTTTCCGCACAGGAACCAGATTCATAATTATGGGATTTTCCTTCCCCTAGAGGTTTGGCTCAACAAGAAATTGGTCTTCCTTATGGGCTTACAATGCTGCCATATCCAAAACCCCTTTGCTTCCTTCACTTTCAACTTCAATCAGCCAAAGAAATTGTTATTTTTCCATGCACATACATTTTTATTGTACCTTTATAATGTCATCACTAACAATTTCAGAATTGTGCATACTAACAATCAAATTCACTTTCTCAAAAAGGAAATACCATTCCTTGTAGTTTTTCTCACTATGCAATTGGTCTTCACTATGGGATTACAATACCTCCATATCCAAGACCCATTTCCTTTCTGCAATTCATTCCTTACACAGCCAAACAAATTGTTATCCTCTCATGCATCCATGTATGTATATCTATATTCAAAACCATGCATACTAACAATTCATCACATCTATATCAACATGAAAAGGGAATCCCATTCTTTGCCTATGCCTCGTTTCGACATACCAAACCTTTCAAAACGTAATTCAACATTTCAAAGGATTTTAACAAATGTGCCAACATTCATGACCACATTCATACCCAATGCGCTCTTGCATTGTTTTCAAGTTCGTCACACTTTA
Organism: Picea engelmannii; assembly: GCA_009831015.1. NCBI lineage: Eukaryota > Viridiplantae > Streptophyta > Pinopsida > Pinales > Pinaceae > Picea > Picea engelmannii. Next base: position 757,564 of record ML783325.1, on the reverse strand, counting down.
TGATCGGTTCTTGGCCATGCTGTGTTGGAATTTAACCAACCTTTTCCTCATATGGATTATCCATTTTCTTTCATTCTTACTGTAGGACCATATCACCTGCTATAGGCCGATCACAACCCCCAAATCACTACACATGAACTCAAAAGTTTCAAATGAATTTTAAGCATTCTTCCTCCATTAATAACTAGGGTGGCAACACTCATGGCCACCCAAATTTGTTTTCCTTTAGCACTTACATAATGTAAGTAAAACATTGGAAGGTCCTCCTCCCTCAATGGGAAATCCATTGTTTATCCTTTATGCAAAGATGCATTTCCTTGAATAAATTCCATGCAATGTGCTAACTAGGAACACCTTTATTCCCATAGAACCAGTTCCCATGACCATAGTCTAATGCAGAGTGTTAAACTCTACCTTTCTTCACTGGCCCAGATGGACTCCATTTTCTCTCCATTTGATCAAGAGATGTGACCTCATCTCTATTTGTTTTGACACTATCCTTTTCAATTCCCGTGTCCAAGATTTATGATCCTGGATACACCCCTTTACTACAAATTGAGGGTGTAGATCCATCTTTCCCCAGATCTAACGATTGCAATGGATTGTGGAACCTCAACTGGCTCATGGTTTAATTCTCCTTTCGATCCCTACAATGAATATGAATCATCTTATCCACGATCGGAGCCCCAAACTCAAAACAAAACTATATTGAGTTTAATTTATGGGTACAGGTCCTGACATTAATACACGTACATAAGCCTTCCCCACAATGAATACAGGTCGCCGATCTTATCCCTAGATCGATTCTAAACCACACGATTCCAAATACAAAAAACTGGGCATAGAATTATTTGACCAATAATAAAGACTGAGAGCAGAGCCTCGATTTTCCAAATTCAACCAAAGAACCCAATCACGGTATGAGTTTATGTGGCATTAGTGCGTGGGTTCCTTACAGGTCCTCCCACCAATTGTTCACAGATCAACAGTTCATAGTGTTTACAAAATCCCCAATGTGTTTGTTCTTTATCGAAGAGTTCAATCTCCATAATCAGAAAAGTGCTCTCTCAACTCCTTAATCGTGGTCGTTGATCATCCACCCCGATGAGATCAATGGTGTTGGTTGATTGCGGGTCATGACCTAGCACGCCCGTTAATTCTTCCTTCACACTCTGCAATCAATATGAGCCATCTGATCTACGATCAGACCCCAAACTCAAAATAAAGATACATTAAATTTAAATTATGGGCATAGGCTCCACCATTAAGTCGTTCTCCCATTTGATCTCTACAATGAATATGGGTTGTTGATCTTATCGAACAAATGGAGTTTGATCCATTAACTCCAGTGGATCTTGAAATTGATCTCACAAATGAGATCCATTTCCTTTCGATGAATGGCTCGTGTTCACTTCCTCTATCAGACTCTTGATTAACCTAATTCAGTCAGGGTTTTATTTCACGATCCTCATGATCTCAATCTGTAGTTGATCGAAGGGATTTGTATGATATCCTAGTAAAGGTTTTCGACCTTTTGATTCAACAAAGATCATTTGGTTTAGATTTTGTTGCATCATACAATCAATCTTCAATGTCAGAGGTTCACACCTCCAAAATTCAGGTTCTAATTCCTGAATCATACCCTTCTTGGGTATCCATAGCATACAACTATTCTCGGCTGCTAGCACCCTCTTTCTTATTTTCACCTCATCAACAGTGCTTTAGCAAGATTCTCATAGTCCTAGCATTAATATTTCGACTACAACCTTCCCATGGTCATCCTCTGCTTGAGGTTTCCCATTATTGGTAATTGTCTTCCTCAATAGTTCCAATTCCTTTCTATAGACAACATGTATCATTAGTTATAATATCAATTAAAATGCATGTATCGTAACATTCAAATCCATAAAACTTCTTCAAAATGTCATAGCATATCTTTATGCATTTCATCACATTATCCTCAAGGATTTCCATGAATGCAATGTACACAATTGTTAATTGTTTCTGCAGTAATACAATCATCATCACTATGGTGTAAAAACATTTACATTTATTAGTAAGTTAGTTTTTTCATTCCAGAGGAAACATAACACATAGCAAGAAAGGAGTTAGGGGCTCTCCCCTTCTTCCAATTGTTTCTACACTGCCTATGAATTTTCATCCCAACTAAGTTATCTCTAAAGGCCTCACTTCCTTTTCTTAACATGGCTCCAACCAAACCTATTCAATCAAACATACTCCTTCATTCATTTATTAGTCTTCTTATTCATTACATGATGTTTTCAAAATGTAACCTTCAAAGGCATAATCATTTGCCTTTTATCATGACAACAGAGCATCTTTGTTCATTTACCTTTTATCTAATTATATTAGTATTCCCCGAGGAAAGGGAATACATTCCCCTCAAGCTATTATTTCAAAAAAAACTTTCATGACTCTTCAGAATGGAATCAACCATGCATCCATAGTATTCATTTAATCTGGACAAGATCAATTCTTGATTTATATTTCACTCATCAAGGAAACCATATGGTTCCTACAACTATACTATTTTATCATACATGTGCATCACTTTCACATTTAATATTATTCATACCTAACTGGTATTGATATCATGCTTCATATTAAGAAGCTTCACAATGCATTAAACCCATTCACTCAAGCATAATTAAACACAACTAAGTATTCATCATGCTAGCTTATTGCTTACACCTTTTTCGTGTCATTCACACACATGGACATATCAGGCCTCTATATCCTTTTCCCAAGGATCTTCCAAGCATCCTTATGATCATGTATAAACTTTCATGTATATGTAGGTGCATATATTGCACCTTTTTACCTAATGCATTCACTTGATAGTTTAATTTCATCATTAGTGTCCTTTAGTTTGGTATTTCAGTCACTTACAGGACTAATCTCATAGTCATATTTCATATTGATGTTGCCTTCTCTCATGTCAATAACAAACCAGGGTCACTTTCCCCTTTACATGACAACATCTATAAAGAAAACCTTTTTTCCTCAATGTCCACAAGGTTTTACCCATATCAACTTTCTCTAGTTATGAGGAGTTATATACTCCAAGTTTAATGTAAAGAAGTAACTATAACTGCCAAGGATCCTACCTGATACTATTGGATTCCCTTAATACTGAAAAGGTATTAACCATTATATAATCAGCCATCATCAGTGCATGAGGTTCCAACTACCCATTTTTAGAAGCAATGTTATGAACACCAGGTCATCCATCCTTCGGGCTTCAACTTTTCTTGACAAAAACCTTCTATCTTCAAATATCCATATTCAAGTCTTATTATAAATGTTAATTAGCATATCCCTACTTCGGTAAGAGTAGTTATCACTTTGACAAAGGGATAAAGAAATTCTTCTACTGGAATTCAACAAGAATTCCCAAAATCACAGGTTAAATATGTAGTCCTTCTCCTCAAGGAGTAAATGCAGATAACAATACCTCTTTATGTGACTCATGCATGAGGCCATGTAATCCAAGTGTTGTAACCATGCTCTGATACAAATTTTTAACACACCCATGACGAGGCATAAAAATGTTTTCTTTTCTTTAAGGATAGATTCTCCATCCATGGTTTCTAATTTGGAAAGTTGGGGAACTAGTCTAACCTCTTGGTCAAGGATCATTGATTCTATAACCAAATGACTCTCAGAGACCTTGATGGTCTCGTTATGAAATTAAACAAAGAATCGTTCGACTTCTGGGTGTAGGTCTAATGGTACTCGCGACCTTCCTCTTTTTCTCTTGCGAAATATCCGAGTTTGGGTGCTGACCCCTTTTTTGATAAGCCCTTCCTTGTCATGACCTTGGGAGATGACCTCACGTAATCCATGATATTGTGGCTATAGACAAGGGTGGTTTTTAACCAACTAATTTTTGCCCCACAATTCACCTTGAGCCTCCATGTGTCCTTTCTCCAAAACCATGGTCTGGAATATGACCCCCCCTCATATTTTTAAAGTTTGCGCACCTTCGGTCCCCGCAATGAGATGAGACTCTCAATCTCATGAACTTGACAATGCTTCTGAATGGATAGACCAGATCTATCCTTTTTTAATATACATATCAGATCTAACCTTTCTAAATCAACAACTGTGATTTATTTCGGGATTCGGGTTTCGGGAGTTTGAAATCTCAACTTTCTCTTCCTCCATTAGTAGCTATATTTCAGAGTGGACGAACTCCTGACACCTATCCTCAACAAATGGATAATTATGATGAGCTCCATCTCTCCGAAGTTTGGGAGTTATTTCTCCTTCATTCACCCTTTTATCTTGGAGTGCTTTGTACCCGGAGTTGTATATCGGATGCCATGTGTCTACTTTGATCAACGGTCTACATCCACTCTCAACAAACATAAATATCTGGAGTGAATACTTTTGGAGTGTTGGATATTCTAACACCTATCCTCTTCAAATCGACAGTCCTGGTCCTGTTTGGAACTTTGACACATTTCAACCAAGACCAGATCAACGTTCCTTTGACCTCCTCCTCGATCAACGATCGAGATCTCCTTCGGGACTTCGACGCTTTTAGCCTCTGCTTTCTGTTGGTCACTATAATTGCTTAATTAATTTCAAACAACCAAGTGAAACATAAATTATCAACCTAGGGAAGTCTTTTGTTTCAAAGATAGCTGTGCACTATATATGCTCAATTCCAAAAGCACTAGTGTTGTAGTAAAGAAATCATTCTATCTAACTTGCTGAAATGAACTGAAGCTTTGAATTGTATCACAGGAAAGAAATCTCCCTATTGCAATTCTTTATAGTTCAAATTAAGA
>ML783325.1:693811-736092 GCA_009831015.1 Picea engelmannii | reverse complement strand
GATTAAGCATGCAATAATGAGAAAGGACCTTATATACCTTGGAATGATCAGATGTAGTGATATTATGAGTCTAAACACTAGTGATGAAGGGTATAACAATGGCAAAAAGTATGGGCAAAAAGGGTACAATATGTGGTCCTAACACTTTCCTCCAGAGTGCTCCATACTTGGAGTTATAGATCTGGTGCCACACGTCCACTTTGTAATCAATGACTATCATCCACTTTAGGACTTTGGCCTTCAACAATTTTGAAATCTCAATTTACCCACACGCTGCTTCTCCTAGAGCGTTTTATCCGTAGTTCATGATATGATGACATGTGTCCTCTCGCAGATCGATGAATCCCAACTGCTTTTGCTATTCGAGGTTTGGTGATTTCAAACTTTACTCCTTCATTTTATTCCCAATTACTTTCACCTAGAGTTCAAGATCTTTCACCACGTACCGTATGGATATGATGGTCTGGATTCTCTTCGGCTCTTCGACTCTTCGGGCTTCTGGAGTTTCAAAGTTCTATGCACTCATTTCTCTCAGAGTGATTTCACCCAAACTTCATGGATTCCCACCACATATCCCTCTGCAATGGATGATTGTGATCTTCTTCAACCTTCGGGGCTTTGGGATTTTGTCACACTCCTCACTTGGAAACCACTGAAGTAGTTTTCCCCGAAGTCTCCGATCTATCGACACATATTTCTTATTGACCGATGGACAAGATATACTTTAGGTATTTACCCTGATTCCACAGAATTATGCCACCTGTACTCTAGGTCCAATGACTGACATTTTCTTTGAACAATTTGACGATTGACATTTGTTTCGGGTCTTTACTCGAAGTCTACATGTTTATGTCACCTGTCCTATGGATCTGATGGTTGATATTTACATCATTCTCCTTGATGATGGATGGTCCCAAACTAATTCAGGACTTTGGGACTTTGGTAAGTTCACTCTCCTACATGTGAAAATAACTAAGGCTCAATCACCTTTCTCTGATCATATGGTTATTGGTCTTCTGCGTTGTGATCCAATGATCACTATTGCTGCTCTTCCTGAGCTTTCGATCTCTTCCAACTTAGAAGATTTTATAAGTGTTCAAAGACCACAACCTTTTCTCCTCCTACGGGTCTTTCTCTTGGACTTCTTCTGCATACCTGAATGTGCTATCTCCTTTGGGCTTGATTCCCCTTGAAACTTTCACCTTCCCACACACTCCTTGCGTTTCAGGGATCTCATCAAACTCAGATCGAAGGTCAACAATGATCGATGGTTCACAAAAATTGTGGGTTTCAACCTCCACCATCAAGGGAGTGATCGCTCGACTCTAGTCTAATCCTATTCATTGATATTCCATTTCTGATGAGATCAACGACGTAGTTTGATCGCGGCCATGAACTAACATGTCTGTTATCAGGTTCTTATGTCATGGGTAGTTCTGGTAACTTGACTATCATCTACCTCCCAGATATGGAGGTTGGGACAGTTCTTTGGAATCCTTAGATATAAGGCTCAGGGTTAACTTCAGGACTTCAAAACTTTGGGGATTTTACCTCCCTTACTGTTAGCACAAGAATTTGCAGCCAGAGGAGGCTTTCCTCTCCATAAGCAACTAAATAACCTCTACATGCATATACATGATTCTAACCTATCAACTCAAGGTTCTTGATTAGTCTCATCATACAGAAGAGAAAAAACATTCCATAGCACCATGGCACTACAAAATTTTCTATCTAGCATGGTCTGCCATTTTACTACCTAAAATGCTACCAAATCTATTAAGAAATGTAATGATGGCGCTATGAATTCCATAGGTTGTTACCAATCCATTTCCATGTAGGATGCTACCAAATATATCATCATTTAAAGGATGTTTCTGCGAATTCATTTTGGCGCTACCGAATTGCACGCAGGCACACTAGGATGGCGCTACCAAAATTCGCTACCGAAATTTTGACAGAAACCAAATTGTGCAGAGTTATTTTGCAAGGACGCTTCTGCCAATTTTGAGTGACTAACTTAAAACTTGTATTATGAAAAAATGAGAAGGCATTTTTGAAAAATGGAGGATGTTTTTGTTCATTACATACCAAATAACAAAAACCTCTCTCCATTTTTTAAAATGTATTATGGTTTGATATATATTATAAATAGAAGTGATGCTACCAAAATTCACTACTAAATTTCCTGTAACGGTCATGTTTTTGATATTCGTCTTATTGGGTAGTTTCCACCTATCAAGGATGATTCAAATGGATTCTCAAGGATCAGTTAGATGTTAAGGGACAATTTCACCTAATTTGTATCTCCATCAAAGGCCTCATCCAATGAGGTGCAAACAATTTATTAATGACTTCCAACAAATTCTTGAAAATTAGCAGTTTGTTGGATTTGTCTATTTGATTGTTGCCACCTATCTCGAAGGCTTAGAATCCAATGGAGGAGATGGGATTCAACCTCTTAAGGTTATTTGGATGCTATTTTATTTTTAATGAAGGAGATATCTCTTGGAGAGGGGGATTCATGAGGCAAGAGAGGCTGGGGAGAATAGGAGAAGACAATTTTCCTGTGTGTGTTCATTTGTAAGCCTGTGGACATTTTATGATTGTAAGAATTACTACTATTGGAGACTCATGAGAGTTGTGATTTCAGATTGTAATTATTTTTTTTTGTATCTTATTATTTGAATATATTTTATATTTGAGGATCAAAGGCTGTCAATGATTTATGGATCCCTAAGTAGCAGAGGATCTGTTGTTTTTTCCCCATCAATCATTGTTTATATTCAAGTATTTGTTGATTCATTAAATCGAGAGGATATTTTTTTAGTGAACATTCTATATTATGTTTTCCTTCTTCATTCTTCCACCTATCAACATATAATCTTGTTTTCTGTTGAGCAGCTTTTGTGCCTTCGATGAGTAGAATGTTTGTGACTCCATTGCCCGTTGGTGTAGCCCACTGATCTGCAGGTTGTTTCCCTCTCCTTTTCTTTCTCCATCTTGATGATCCACCTATTCAAAACCAAAATTATATTTTACATTCTGATGGGTGTTGAGCTTACACTTTATCACTCAAAGTGTGACTTTTAGTGCTAACATTTTTGGCATCATTGTTGGGGACGAATTTGAGAAGATTGAAAAGCTCCCTGGGAAGAATGACAATGCACAACTCCAGCTTTAGATGTTGACTGAAGTTGGACACCTTCAAGATTGCACATTCACCATGGTGACTCCATTGTTCAGAATCTGTTGGTGACTCCACTGGAATGAGACAAATTAAATGGATATGAAGGCTATCCTGGCTAGGAGGTCTGCCCCATTAAATTTCTCAGCTATATATGGTTATCCACATCCCATGCCTCAAATTTATGAATGAAAATATCTACTGCCTAGATTTTATGAAGGTGAGAATGACAACCCTTTTGAGCATGTTCATGAATTTCATGCTTTGATGCAGCAACTTGACATCCATCATAAAGATATATTGATGAAAATGTTCATGTATTCATTGGAAGGCTATGCAAGGAAATGGTATAGAACACTCCCTGCTTCTAGTATTTCCTCTTTGAAGGACTTTCATGATGTTTTTTATTCTCATTGCAAGCTAATTTAACCAGCTGAAATACTTTTTGAGAATTGTTGTGAGGGTTATGCATCATATATTTAGTATTCATCAAGTGATTCCTCTAGAAGTGATGATGAAGGGGATGATTGTAGAGAGCAGGACTTATATGATGACTTTCATAATTCTTTTCCTAAATTTCAAGAACAAATGCATCATTCATGTCAAAATCTAGGCCCCGAAGAGAAAGATCAATATGGACAATCCATCATTTTATTTTCTCCTCCTTTTCTCGATTCTTGAAGTCAAGAGGTCATCTTAGGTTCATAGTTATTTCATAATGAGGATAGTGTTGCATCTTTTCATGACCAAATTCATAGCTTACCAATTGTTGTTTTAATCCCTGCTATTGTTAACGAACCAGTGTGCCATTATTTGTCAAGTTTTGATGACTATGAGAATGTTTTCGCTGAACAACCAGTTGTCCCAGCTATTGTACTAATACCTTCAGCCATTAATAGTAAAATGGTCATTGATTGACCTTTGTATGATGATTATGAAGATGATTTCCATGAACAGTCTGTTGAAGACCTTATATCAAAGAAGTACCCTTCCCATCAAAGCAACAATCGCTTATTTCAACCCTCATGTCATATTTTTGTTTCTGAAAAAGAAAAAGAAAAAGATGATAATCTAAGTTTAGAAGGTGAAAAACTCATAAATTGGGATCATAAGCCAAGATATGATGAATATCCCTCACAATTAGAAGATAAGACAAAATAATGTAGTTTCCCAAGCACTTCTAATTGTGATGAACTTCCCTATCAACCCCCTATTCCTCTTGAAGAGACAAGCTCAGTTTCATCAAGAAGCCAAGATCAAATTCCATATGATCAGATGAGAGAGGTTGAAATTAAAGAAAGACAAGCATCAATAAGACTTTTTCCTAATACACCTCATGACCAGGGGTGGACCAAGGCCATACGCATTGAGGATGAATCAGAAAATCAGCAAGCTATGCAACAACCAAGCAAAGTGGAGGAAGGAACTAATCGAGTACTTTTCCTTTTTACATAAAGCAATGTCGCAGGGGCAAGTATTGATGATATTTTTTAGGATCAATTTGTAGCCTGTCTGCAAGTAGAAAGTGGGCCTAGGCTCACTGATTTCTTCAATCGAAAGTGTATTGCCAAATGTTTCTTTGGCATGCCTTTAAGTAGGAATTATCTCTGGTGCTTAAGGAAGCACATTTCAGAGCTTCAAACAGTTGAAAAAATGATGAAATGGCTTCATTTGTTGTTTCATGTAACTTGAATGCTTCATTTTACCAATAATTAGAGTATGTGTCTGCAATAATCTTGCTGGACAAGCATCGTTTTCATCATTTTTGTCAGTTTCAGATTTCATTTGCATTTAGTTTCAGTTGAAGGTCACAGATCAAAGAAGATTTCAAAGGTTAAAGGTTGAGAGAAGCCCTAGGATAAGGCATTGAAACTACATGAGTTCTTAGAGCCTCACAGGGAGGACTCTATCCCCCATGGAGCCTATGTTAGCGCAACAATTTGAAACCAGAAGAGGCTTGCCTCTCCATAAGCAACTAAATAACCTCTACATGCATATATAGGATTCTAACCTATCAACTCAAGGTTATTGATTAGTCTCATCATACAGAAGAGCACAGACATTCCATAGCACCATGACACTGCAGAATTGTCTATATAGCATGGTCTTCCATTTTACTACCTAAAATTCTACCAAATCTGTTAAGCAATGTAATGATGGTGCTATGAATTCCATAACTTGTTACCAAATCCATTTTCATGTCGGATGCTACCAAATATATCAAAATTGAAAGGATGGTGCTACGAAGTCATTCTAGCACTACTGAATGCACACAGGCACACCAGGATGGCACTACCATAATTCTCTACCGAAATTTTGACAAAAACCAAATTGTGTAGAGTTATTTCGGAAGGACGCTTTTGCTAGTTTTGAGTGACTAACTTAAAACTTGGATTATGGAAAAATGAGAAGGTATTTTTGAAACATGGAGGGGGTTTTTTTTCATCACATACAAAATAACAAAAAACTCTCTCATTTGTTCAAAATGTGTTATGGTTTGAGAGATATTAGATATAGAAGTGGCACTACCAAAATTCGCTATCGAATTTTCTGTAGCGGTCACGGTTTTGATATTCTCCTTGTTGGGAGGTTGCCACCTATCAAGGAGGATTAAAATGGATTATCAAGGATTCATTAGATGTCAAGGGACACCTGCACATAAGTTTTATCTCCATCAAAGGCCTCATCCAATGAGGTGGAAACAATTTATTAATGACTTCCAACAAATACCTGAAAATTAGCAGTTTGTTGGATTTTTGTCTCTTTGATTGTTCCCACCTATCTGCAAGGCTTAGAATCCAATGAAGACTATGGGGTTATACCTGCTAAGATTATTTGGATGTTATTTTTTATTTAAGGAAGGAGATATCTCTTGGAGAGGGGGATTCACGAGCCAAGAGAGGCTAGAGAGAGTAGGAGCAGGCAGTTTTCCTATCTTTGTTCATTTGAAATCTTGTGGGAATTTTATGATTGTAAGAATTAATGCTATTGGAGACTCATGAGAGCTATGATTTCATATTTTAATTTTTTTTTTTTATATCTTATTATTTGAATATATTTCAGGTTTGAGGATCAAAGGTTGTTAATGATTTATGGATCCCTCAACAACAAAGGATTTGTTGTATTTTTCCCATCAATCATTGTTTGTATTCAAGTATTTGTTGATTCATTAAATCGAGAGGATATTTGTTTAGTGAAAATTATATCTTATGTTTTCCTTCTTCATTCTTCCACCTATCAACATATAATCTTGTTTTCTGTTGAGCATCTTTTGTGCCTTCGATGAGTAAAATGTTTGTGACTCCATTGCCCATTGGTGTAGCCTACGGATTTGCAGTTTTCTTCCCTCTCCCTTTCTTTATCCATATTGATGATCCAACTATTCAAAACCAAAATTATCTTTTACATTTTGATGGGTGTTGAGCTTACAATTTAGCTATCAAATTGTGAATTTCAGTGCTAACACTTACGACGAACTTGCTCAGTTCGCCAAACTTTTGAAGTCCAAATGACTCCAAGTTTAACTCCCACACTCTTTGTCGTACCCAACGGTCACAATAGACCATGGCTTCTTTTGAAAATATTTTGTTTATTTGTCTTCCAAACAAGGGACCCATCGAAAAAGCAACCCAATGACTGCCCTGGCTATGTTTGCTCTCCCTAGAAAATACCCAGAGTCACATTCGTCGTATCTACCCATCCTAAGGTGGTACACTCGTAGTGGATGACAAACCCACTATTTTGAGGGGTGGGTGGGATATAGAGTCACTTTTGTTTCAGATAGGTTAACCCTTTCCTTCCATTGATATGGGTAGTGCACTGCCCCTATGCTGGCCTTCTCTTACTCTCCCATCTATCCCCTATTTTGGTTGAAATTCCAACAATCGTAATATGTTAGTTAGTAGTGGGAATAAATGGATAAGGTTCGTGACTGGTCCTAGGGTGGGAGAGATCCTATTCTACTATGGATTTGGAGTTCTATGGCTCTTGGGAGACCTCCTTTAGTAACTAACTCTACGGGACCTCTTTGGAGATCTGAAAGGATTAAAATGTTTACGTTCTTTATATTGAACTTAACGCTTGGAATAATCCTTCCGCATAGCCCTTACGCTCATTCCTCAACTCTAGAATTTAAGTGGTTCTCGGTATCTGATTTCCTTGCAAAGAGCCTATGCATACATTCACTATCTCTCCTAATATTTAACAAAATCCCTCCTCCAAGGGAATCCTCACAACTAGGAGTGTTGACATGCATACATGAAACTGTGCCCAAGATCGACGAACTCATGGTTTGTGGATCTAGTTTAAGCCACCACAGGGCGCAAGCATTTATGAACACAAAACTTGTCCAATTCATATAATTTTTTACTTTTCTAATTACACCATCAAGAAGACAAAAAAATGGATACAGTATAAATAATTAAGAAAACATATCCATCCCTAGGTCAATCACAGTATATCTAATTTTATTACACAATTACAACTCAATTTCATAGGGCGTCGGAATTCTTATCTATTACAAGGTCCATCCAACTAACTGACTGTGGGTGTGTACCTTTCCACCCAACCATAGGCTTGGAGGAATTCATTCTTAGCACTCTGGCCACCGCCCTGCTAAGAAATGAGACCACTAGGGAATTTACGCCATCTCTCAAAGAAAACTCTCTCTGGCACAATGATCCTGCGAGGTTTATTAGATTCTTTCCTAGCATCAATATCATGTTCAGTCCTTTAGATCATGTTCTCTGCACTTCCTTTTGGTTCCTTCATCCCATTTTTGAGCTTGTGCTCTTGTCTGGTGTCTCTCCTATTTCTTTGTGTCTGTATGTATTTTTACCTTCCCTCCTTTGGAAGGTTTCTGACCTATCCTGTTCCTTCTATCAAAAGTAAGCTCGAGTTTGGAGGTCTCTATGGTACTTTGGGCTGACATTTTGCAGCTAGACCATGCTTCCATTCATGTGGGTGGTTGATGATTCAACCACTGGTCCTTTCTTCATTAACTTATTTCCTTCCTGTAGATATATCATGGATCTTACTTCAAGGATTCACCCTCCATCAGTTAGTTATGGGAAATTTAACATTAATACATTTAAATTGTCCACATTCCTTAGCATGGTAATCCTATTTTATGATTAATTACAAGATGGAGGAAACAAAGATGTTACAAACAATTATCAAAGTACGATTAATATGGAACCATTTGTGTTTCTTTATGGGTGACCATGTCATACACCATTAAGTTGGGATTGACTTTAGGACAAGGTTCTAGTAGGACCATAAGTGATACAAGAAATGGAAGAACAAATGAAATTGATAAGACATAGGATTAAGGAGGTGTAGGATTGACATAAGAGTTACGCTTATATGCATTGTGTTGACTGTAGTTACAAAGTTGGAGAAAGAGTCTTCTTGCGAGTAAAACCACACAAGCATTCAATCAAGATAGGAAAGGGTGATAAAATCTCTCCTAGGTTTGTGGGACCCTTCAAAGTTGTGTAAAATAAGGGACCCTTTTCTTATTGAATAGCCTTTCCTGACTCTTTGAGGCATATGCATGACATATTTCATGTATCTATTTTGAGACATTATATTAGTGATCCTTCACATGTTATTTACATGAGATCCTTGTAGGTGTTGGATGAGGGTTCTCTCATGGTGCAACCAATCTACATTCTGGACCATCCCATTCAACAATGATGACATCAAATAGTTGATCAGGTCAAGGTCTAGTGGGATAATTATAGTCCACACTTGACTACATGGGAGGATGCATTTGAGATGTGTCAACAGTTTCCTTACTTATTTTGATGGATTAGACATATATATCTATGTCAGATGCATTTATTACTTTATTTTACATATATTATAAAAAATTCGGGAGGAATTTTAAAACAAGAGGGGGTGTATCTAACATCTCTCTCTACTGAGAACACTTTTATTGACTTATTCTTTGAGGAAACTTGCTTACAAGTGATCTGAGTATGGTACTTTGTGATTTCATTCATAATATGGGTTATATATGATGATGTCGAGGTGTTATGGCTTATTGACTTTATTGATGTATATATATTGAAATATGCTTTTGACAAGTCATCCTGAGTGTGCAAGACACATGAAAAGTTAATGATGTCGATGACATCGATGCATTCCATTGGAATCTAGATTGAGTCAGGGAGTGGATTGTATCTATTTATTATTTCATGTCACGCACATATGTTGTATGATTTATTTTGGTATGATTTATGCATATGGAATTATTGATAGTTTTTTTTCATTGGATGCAGTCTTGATGATGCTTGCTAATCCGGCAGAGTAGAGCGGCCATGCACATAAAGTAGAAATTTGAGGGAGAGGTGTGACAAAAAACCTACCACATCCTACTAGCACTCCCACCATGGTCTAAACTGTAAATTAATGATTACCTAGTTCAAAAGGTCCACAATGTCATGAGTGATCCGGGTGGATATTGGTGGCCACCAACCTATTCCAACTGACTCCTCTTGTCTGTTTTTGTTCAAAATGTTCTTCTGTACTTATTTGTAATTGTAGTTTCTACACTTTTGGGGCTGTATAAATACCCACACATCCTCCAGGTGGATACTGGTGGCCTCTTGCCTAATCCAACTGGATTATTTTGTATGTTTTCATGTCAACACATCTTGCTTTACTTCCATGGTTGTTTTGGGGCCCTAAACATTTATTATTTGGCTCGCCACAGTCAAACTATAGACGAATTCAAATTTTGATGGCAGGATGTGTATTTCTCTGAAATAACTTTCCAACGGGCTATCACATGCCTAAAACCGAGGTTGTATGGAAAATTTATGACCTTGAAAAGTTGAGGCACCAACTTACACCAACTTACCCATACGGGACCACATGACTTTTGGTGTTTCACCTTCTAGGGTTAGGTTTTTGGATTTCAAGATCTTTGGAATTCATGAGTAATATAAAAAATGCTCATGGAGCCTCATTGTAATCCATTTATGCTCAACGGATGCGCATATAAGCCACATGTCTTCTCAGAGATAGCTACCACCATTCAATCAAGTGTTTTCAGTTTTGCAGTTTTACAGTTTCAACCTATTTCATTATTCAATAGAAGATATTGTTTACTGGATATTTGTGTTATTCTTCAAATCTTTGTGTTTATTGTATCCAGTTTGTTAATCAGTTCGTTATAATCCTAAATTAAAATTAGTGGTATCAGAGTGGTCTTCTCTTCATTCATTTTTCTTCATGCATGTCCCCAACAAGATATTGGTACAAGAAGTTGGGACTCGAACCAATCGATCCATTGCAAGATAGGTCATGCTGAGCCTAACAAAAAACCATGGGGGATGAAAAGAAATATGATGGATCAAGAGATCCTATTAAAATGTTGCTTGAGGAAGCCCTCGCATGACAAAGGAACGAAATGATGGAGAACTTCATGCAGATCTTTCGACAACTTCCCACAGTAGAAGCATATTCATCAAGCGACCATGCAACCCCCTTAAAGGTACATGTAAATTTTGATATTCCATTATTTGAAGGACTGAAAGATGAATATGTTGTATATAAATGGTTGAATCTTCTCTAAGGTTATTTTTCGGTCCACAATTTTTTCAATAGGGGAAAAATAACTTTTTCACTCCTCAAGGTCATCCCCCATGTTAAATACTAGCGAGATACTTACTCCGAGCAAATGGAAGTAGAGGAATATACAATGTTTTTGGTGGCCCTTACATGGTATTCCTTCTAGGACTCCATCAAAGAACAATACTATATTGTTGGAAGCTATAAGGACCAATAAACTAGATGGACCACCCTAGATCAAGAAAGGGACCAAACAACACCAAATTTCACCAATATTTTCCATACGTTGTGCACCAAATTGGGTATCAAATACATTGAGCGTCATCTGGTTCTCAAATACCATGACTGTTTGAATAGAAACATTCAATCAAAAATGGATTTTCTGAACATTGCCTCATTGGGAACGACTTATAGATATGCAGTCAAGATCAAGCAAAAATTTAAGCAGAAAAGGAGAAAGTTTGGATCTGAAAACCCCTCACAGCCGAAGCAGGGAAAAGGCATCCCCAACCCACATAGAAAGGGAACTAGTCGATATTGTTTCCCTTACGACAACCACTCCAATCCACGATACAAGAAGGGTAATGAGAAGATGAAGAAGGAAACAGGGAAATGGTGTGAGTACCATAAAGTCCCTTGGAACAACACTGAAGAGTGTCACTCCAAGAAGTCACTCATGGCCGAACCAAAGGATTTCGAGTCAGAGGTTGATTCTGATTCTGAATCAAATCCTAAAGGAGGGAAGTAGATTATTGATGCTAAACACAGTGCCACTATCACTACCACCAAATTCCAACCAATCAAACCAGAAGAACCAGAGGAAGGAGAACACCTCTTTCACTTGCAGATGTGGGTAAAGGGGCCTCTGATTAATTTCATTGTTGATAGCGGGAGTCAGAAGAACCTGATTTTAGCAGAGGTCATCAAGCAACTGGACCTTGCAATGAAACCACACCCACATACCTACACCATTGGATGGATTCACCTAGGAAGAGATCTCTGTGTCAGCCAAAAGTGTCGTCTTCCTTACGACATCGAGCCTTTCAAATATGAGGTACTATGTGATATTGTTCCCCTTGAAGTTTGTAATGTTATTTTAGGACAACCATATTTATGGAAGCATCCTGCTATGTATGATTCTAGATCCTGTAGTGTAATTATTACTTTGGGTAGACAATTGTATAGGATACCAAAGGTAGCACCTCCTACTTCTATTTCTTTAATCTTTACTAAGAAATGAAGTAAGGCCATCTCATAGAACGATAATTTTGTCTTCTTTGTGATTCGTGCTCACAATAAGAATAAGGTCGCTACCACATCTATGGCCTCTACACAGAGCCTCTCTTTGAAGAAGAAGCAAGTGAACAAGATCATGGAAGAATATATAGACTTCTTCTCCTCACCTACAGGGGTACCGACACACTGCCAAGTGAAGCATCCAATTGATCTTACCTCTGACGCACCTCTACCTAATGGACCAGTCTATCATCAGTCACTGATGGAAAATGAAAAACTGAGGTGACAGATCCAATCGTTTCTTCAAAAGGGGAACATCAGACGCAGATCCTCCTCTTGCAAAATCCAGATTGTAATGGTGCAGAAGAAGGACGAGACATGGTGACTCTGCATTGATTACAGAGGCTTAAACAAAATAATAGTCAAGAACCCATACCCCATTCCTAGGATTGATGACCTTCTTGACCAACTCAAGGGGGAAACATTATTCTGCAAGATTAACTTAAAGTATAGATACCACCAGGTTCCCATCGAACCAAACGATATATGGAAGACAAACTTCAAATCTAAAGAAGGTCCCTTTGAATGGCTAGTCATTCCCTTTGGCTTAACAAATGCACCAACCACTTTCATGAGGTTGATGGATGATGTATTGAGACCCTTCACCAACTACTTTGTGGTGGTATATTTGTATGACATCCTCATCTTGAACAGAATGCGGGAGAAGCACATGAGGCATATTCAACAGGTTTTGAGCACTCTACAACACCACAAGCTATATTCCAACTTGGAAAAATTCTCTTTTGGAATGAATAGGGTCCAATAATTGGGATACATTATT
Organism: Picea engelmannii; assembly: GCA_009831015.1. Taxonomy (NCBI): domain Eukaryota; kingdom Viridiplantae; phylum Streptophyta; class Pinopsida; order Pinales; family Pinaceae; genus Picea; species Picea engelmannii. The sequence continues at coordinate 723,253 of ML783325.1, read as the reverse complement.
TATGAGCATGGGGTAAATGTTGATCCAGCTAAGATCCAAGTCATCCATGACTAGAATGCCTCGACCACACTGACCGAGCTTTAGAGCTTCTTGGGACTAGCCGACTTCTATCGACGGTTCGTGTTGGGATTCTCCCATATTGCATGGGCCCTCATCCAGGTGACCAAGGGTGGTGGTAGGGACACTTTCATGTGGGGGAAAGAGAAACAATGAGAATTTGATGATCTGATGAATCACTTGTGCTCAGATCCAGTACTCTCCTTGCCCAATCTGTAGAAACCATTTGATATTGAGACTGATGCATATGACTATGTTGTGGCCGCAGTTCTCACTCAATAGGGGCATCTGGTGGCATACCATAGTGAGACACTCTCCGATACTATTCAAAAATACCCCACCTAAGACAAGGAAATTTATTTGATTGTACAATCTTGTCATCAATGAAAACATTACATTCTAGGAAAAGAGACTATCATACATAGTGATCACAAGCCTATGTAGTTCATATAGACACAGGTGAAATTACAGAATGACCGCTATAAAAAATGGTTCACCTACCTTCAACAGTTCCATTTCAATATCAATAATAAGTCACTGAATACCTCATTTTGCCTCCTATGACTACACTCACCACTGTGCTCCATTCATGTGGACATGAAGCATCTGAGTGGCCCCAACTTTATCAGCAAGATTCAGACTTCTCCATCACCTATCAACCCTTGGGTACAGGTGCAAATGTCAATAATGTTCACATTCAGGGCATAATATTATGCCACCTGGTCCATCTCTGTGTTCCTACAAGCGATCGTGCAAATCTAATTTGGGAAGCCCACCATAGTCGAGTGGCAGGACATATTTGTGTGGAGAAAAATGTGGTTGTTCTTCATAAACATTTTCATTGGCCAAAACTTTGACAGGACGTTAGCAAGTATATTAGATCTTGCACTGCCTATGCCATTTCCAAGACAACCGTCAAGAAGTAAGGCTTATACACCTCTCTTCCTATTCTCGAGAAGCCTTGGTAACCCATATCAATGGATTACATGTCAGGATTCTCATCCACCAAGCAAGGAAATGGATGCGTATTTTTGGTTGTTTATGAAATTTCAAGGATGGGCATCCTCAAATCCTCCAAGAAGAATATCATAGCCGAAGATACTTCCAAGCTCTTCTTGGAACGAGTGTGGGTCCACTTTGGGATACCACAGACCATCATCTCCGACCAAGACAACAATTTCCTCAACACATTTTGGTCGAGTCTCTCGTCTCTGTTGGACACCAAGCTCACAAAATCCACTTCTTTCCACCCCCAAAAAAACGACCAAACATAGTTCATCAATCAGATGATTGTGCACATCCTGTGCATGTACAATTTGAAGAATCCACGTACATGGGACGAGAGTATCCCCTATGTTCAACACAGTTACAACAAGGATCTCCATAGCTCCACCGGCCATAGCCCATTTCAGGTGGGTTTGGGATTCCAACCCTTGGGACCCATTGATGTTTCAATTCATATATCCACCACACAGACAAACTCTTCCCATGATCAATTTGTGATCGAAAAAGATACCAGATTCATTGAGTGGATTCAACACATCCGCCAATAGGTCCATGATATTTTTCACAAATACAATTCTAAGTACAAGAAGTGCCATGATCAAAATAGGGTACCACACCAGTTTTAGGTTGGTGACAACGTTTGGTTAAATTTGCAGAAGGATTTTCTCACATGGACCCATCAGAATATTCTCCCACTTCATTATGGGCCTTACACTATCACCAAGGTTGTGGGTAGCAATACGTTTGAGCTCAACACTCCACCCTTCCTTGGCCTACATCCATTGTTCAATGTGGTCCTCCTTTGACCACATTTTACACCATTATTGGACACCTCAGATATCACAAAACAACTAGCACCAATAGAGCTCAACCCTCACTAAATGGAACAATTATTCACTAATCAGATAATGGAAACACATGTCAAGGGTACTCGATAGAAATGGATCCATCTTTATCAAGTTGTGAAGGCAGGGGAACTCCTACACCAAGGCAAGTGGATCACCTAGGGACAAATCCAACAGAAGTTTCATCACATGATGGGGGAACTCAATGCAATGGAGACTATTTATTCTTAAGGTGGGAGGATTGATCCAGGTGGATATTGGTGGCCACCCACCTATTCCAATTGGCTCCTCTTGTCCATTTTTCTTCAACACGTTCTTCTGTACTTCTTTGTAATTATGGGAACTAAACTTTTCGGGTTGTTTGAAGCCCCAAACATCCTCCAAGTGGATACTTGTGGCATCTCACCTAATCCAACTAGCTTATTTTGTATGTTTTCATGTCAGCACATCTTGTTGTACTTCCAGGGCCGTTTTGAGTCCCTAAGCGTTTCTTTTTTGGATCACCACAGTCAAACTATAAAATGAGTTATATTTTGATGGTGTAATGTGTAATTATTTAAAATACCTTTGTAATAGGATATCATGCACCTAAAATAGAGGTCATATGAAAAATCTATGACCCTAGGAAGTTGAGGTACCAACTTACACCAACTTACCCATAGGGGCCCACTTGACTTTTGGTGTTTCACCTTCTAGGGTTAGGTTTTTCAATGTCTAGGGTCTTTGCATTCATGAGTAATATCAAAAATCCCCCTGGAGCCTCATTGCAATCCATTTCTTCTCAACAAATGCATGTAGCAACCACATCTCTTCTCAGAGATAGCTACCACCATTCGAGAAAGTGTTTTTAGTTCTACAATTTTACAGTTTAAGCCTATTTCATTATTCAATAAAAGATATTGTTCCCTCGATATCTGTGTTATTCTTCATATCTATATATTTATTATATCCAGTATGTTAATCAATTCGTTCTGCTCCTAAATATGGATCAATGAGGGTGTACTGAGACAGATGCTCATGAATATTTCTAAGGAGCGTGCAATAAGATAAATTCCTTATTCCTTAGAATCCCTTATTCTCTCACAAGGTCGATCGAGTGGATTGTTGACTCCAAGGGCCGGACAACTTCCAAAACAATTCTAAGGTGAGTGGCACCATTGTAGCATGGAGGTGCATCTTGAAGGGCATGCCACATAATTAAACCTGAGTCAACAAATCTACATGGCCTAGAAAACATCGAAATATTTAGACATTGTTGGATTAACTAATAAATTAAACAATAGGCTTTTAATTTGGGGACTAATTAAGTTAGTAAATTTGTGATAAATCTAATTCTAGGAAAAGGTGGGAAAAATAAATATTGAATAAAATACACATGTGTGCATGAATTTAATAAAAAGGGAATTTTAAATAGAAATAAATAATAACTTGAGAGGTTGGGTGTACATAGAATATAATCTAGATTCAAACTACACTAGTCTAACTAGAAGAAGACTCCTAATTAAACTCTAACTAATATCTAGTTAGGAGACACTCCTTAAATGAGAATACGGGGAACAAAGGGACACCTAGGAGTGAAAATAGGAACACAATGAGGATTGTGAGGGAATTTGACCTTTTTAAATAAAATAAAATTGGTAAATACTGGTGTAACTTGGGGAGAATGTGATAAGTGTGTGAGTGATTAATACAAATTAAAATTTACCAAAAATTTAATTATATGTGCATTAGGACATGTGTCAGATGTTGTTCCTGATTTTATACTTGAAGGCTTTAAAGTATACTATCAAGGCATACAAAACATAAAGAGGGTTTTGGTAGTTAAGGGGAATCAATTCTTTAGGAAGAGAAGCTATGGTTGGTTTCTAAGTTGTCTTTGTCTAGATTCCAATCATTCATGGGCACTTATGTCCTATTCAACGACTGCCCATGAATGCTCAAGTTCAGCCCTGGTGGTGTTTGTCTCGAGTATAATATTAAATAAGGATAATGTGACGCTAGTCTGATCAGTGAGTCTAGGTTCTATATTAGGCTGTCTTGCGACATGAATAGTCATGAGGAAAAGAAATTTAAAAGATATGTTACTTTTTTTTTAAGGTTCGTTGTTTCTATTTTAGATTATATGAGAGAAGTTCCTAAATTTGAATTAATAATATAACAATTTTAGAGGTCGTTTCCCGTTCCTGAGTTAAATTGAAAATAATAAATGAGGTGAAATAAAACATAAATCTGTTTAAACAACATGAGGCATCAATCATGGAGGAATCTCAATTTGTAACAGAAGAAGAAAATAGACAAGAAAAATTTAAGGAAGCATAAAAATATAGCGATCTGAATAATCCACAGGTCTTGTGCCTGCTAATAGCAAACACAGAGGAAAATCTGCAAATAATCAGATGACCAAATAACACATAACCACATTAGATGTCGTACTAAATTGTAGTTTAAACATTCATCAAAGATATATAAGAAATGATGTTGAACATGAAAGTACACAGGAACACATGACTCGGGGTTGACAGAATATGGAATCTCCATTTTGCATTGTCATTAATCCTTATAAAAGAGAAGTCTCTATGCTACAATCGGCCAGAAAAATCCTTCTTTAAGTCTTTTGAAATTATATTTATACGAACTATCATCAACCTTAGATGATAGATGTTTTCCTAACTCCTAGGTGCTAACGGTTACATAAAAAATCTTGAATTGTTTCGCTTGGCTACCTTTTACCTCTCTATCACTCCGATGACATGAGCATGCATATGTTGCTTCATTATCTCTTTGAATTATCTCCTTCACTTGGTCTGAGACACTCAATGCACCTACTAAGAAAATGTACTAAACTTATGGAAGGATCTGTCATATTCTTTGCTTCAAACAAATATAGCTTCCTTTGAATGTTCAACAACTTTTCTTCAAACATTTTATCTTCAAAATTTACTGATTGCAATTATAGATTCAGTTTTACTAGCCATCTATCCATTAGGATGACATCGACATGTTTTAATTGTGAAATTTCAATTTGGGTTTCATTCAAATTCTCTTTTAGTTTATGTTGATGTCTCGTAACATTGATCTCTCCGAGTAGTCTAGGGAAGTCGCCCTTTCCAATGTCTAGCAATTTTTTATCTAACAAATCGAAAGTATCTTCACATTCTTCCTTTATATATTTGGCCATTTTCTTTCTTTTAGATATATTGGCCTCCCATACCTTCAGCATGATATCACCTCTAATTTTTTTAGCGATAGTTAATTTAGGAGTTATTGGTACCTCTTCTTTAGGCAAGAATATGACTTCCTTTTGGAAAGCAACTCGGGCCATTGTAGCCTCTTTTTATTTGAAAGAAATGTTTTCCAATGATTTAATTACATCCTGAAAATATTTTTTAATGATCTGTACTTTGGAAAATAGGATTTATCATTCTGCCTCTAGCTTATGGTGCACTTCCAGTGCTTGGGCTTGAAATACTGTTAAATCTACCACCTGGCTTTCAGTAGAACTCAATTTATCTTGCAACTGCTTTATTAATTCCTCTTGCTAAATGACCTATCCTTCATTGGATTGCATATTCTTATACATCTCATCTAAACTAGACTTGAGCAGTTGAATCTCTTGTTTGCGCCAGATCTGGCCTGTTCTAGTCCTTTATTTATTTCATCTCTAATATTTTTATCTGTATTATTTATTTGAATTTGCAACTGGGATATCATTTGATTTTTCTGCAGCGGCTTTGATTTTATATTATTCACTGAGAATAAGTTGGCCATAGAAAAATCCCCCAAAGAGCCTGCTACCTCCGTAGAAAAGTCTTCCTCTTTTAGATTTTGTTCATCAACAAGTATTCAGTGCTTTTTTACCATTGTACCCTCTTTCAGATGCATTTCTTGTTTCACTACAACCTTCCTTTTCTTACTAAAAAAGAAGTCAGAGGAAGGTATTTCTTCAATAGATATTGGGTCAAGATCACTTACATATATAGCTCCGAGATGGGGAGTCCCAAAACTTGACTGTAAAGGATTCAAGTCTATAATCGAACTGCCTAAATCTATGAATTGTGTTCCTTCTGTTGTTTTGGGAGTATCGTTAGGAATATTTGATGATAAAGGAGTAATCATTTCATCCAACTTTAAAGGTGTCTAAGATTTAAACGCTGTTTCAGACTCTGGATGTTCTGTCTGCAAAGTTTATGATCTTTGTGAAGACACTTCAAGATTCTTTGGGTTCTCCTTTGTAGTCCCTTTATCTTGAGATTTTGATTCGAAACTTGGAGGTATTATTTATTGTTCTAAAGGAGGGGTTATCGATTCCCCCTGTAGTATCTTTGGCAACCCACTTGGTGTGTTCTTCTAGAAAGAAAGAAAAATGGTGTTCAAGTCAGGGGGTAACGCCTAGACTCTTTCTAATATCTCTTCATATGCTCTGGCTCCTTTGAATATGTCATCATAGGGGGATACTTCATTCTCATATGTTTTCATGTTGCAATGAGCTAGATGATTTACCACAATTTGACATGGGTCATTCTTTTTGAGTTCAAGATCTACCAGCTTAATGTCTTCTAATGATGTGGCTTCCACTTTGGAATGGCAAAAATTAAGCAATGAAAACCTCCTAATATGTATAGGAAAAACTGGCCATAATTTCTTTTGAGCTGCTTTTAACTCTGTACCAACGCCTCTTTGTAATAATCGTATTAATTTAAACATCAATTTATTCCATAAACTGAAATAGTAACTTCATAACAGAATAATAATATTCATAACAATAACTTCAGTAACTTAAATTTATCAACGAATAATAATTTCATGATAGAATGAAACAAATACGTAAATTAACATACCCTGGTCTGATGTTAACCCTCCACTTGTCTTGTTGTTCTTGTTGCTGCCTTTCCCAGTTTGAAGCCACATACCAACTCTGCCCAAACTGTGTTTCCACCCTGCCAACCAGGATAGCTTCCTAGCTCCAGGATACCATAGGGATATCCTGGCCCCCATGCCCAAAACCCCTATCAACCTGGTGCCCCCTGCAATGATACTTAAAGACTGCAGAAATCTACCACAAAACCAGAAAATCCAAGCCAAGAAACCAGTACTCTCGTCCCTCTCCAAAATGCTTCCTCCCCCTAAAATAAAATCCTCCTCCAAAAGAATGCTTTCCACCGTAAGACTCTCCCCCTCATATTCCCCCTTCACTGACTCTCCCCCTTTCATTACTTTGATTATCCATTTATTTATTATCTTATCCTTTCATATTTATTATCGTATCTTATCCCTTATTAATATCTTATGCTTATATTTAATGTCCTATCCATTCCTGAATACGTAAGTCTTTAACAAATTAAACTTATTAACCCCTTTAATTCTTTACTTAATTAATTAATGAGTCAATTAATAATTAATTAATCTTTGATAGACATGAACAAGTAATTAATAATAATTAATTAGTTAATATTATTTAAGAAATAATTATTGTTTAGCTAACTTTTAGGACAATTAGATTATTAAATTAATTATAATTAATAATCCTATACATCTATTTAAGTAGGGTCGTTACACTCTTGTTATTATCTGGTATGCCACTTCTCTGCACACCAGTCTGTCAGGGAGAAATTTAGGGAGAGCATGAGGGGGAATTGAACACCTGAAGACTCTGACATCAGAGAAATTCTCTTCGATAAACCAATCTGCAACTTTCTTGAGGTTTCCCATGATTTACTCTGAAATCTGAGGGGGTGGTTTTCCATAAAATATTTGGTGCATAGGTATCACTACATAGTGATAGATTTCGTAAAATAAATATTTTTCTTTCTCTTCCCATAGTTGAGAGTGATAGAAATGGATGGGTTCTGCACAGGTTGGATTCCAGTTCTAATTGATCAATGGGAAAGGGGTCATATAACAGATAGTGTCTATGACATATGCTGCCATATAAAAATACATTGGTTGGCATTTTGAATTTGCCTTTTGGTACTCTGCATTCTCCTTGGTTAGGTTATCTGATAAAATCTTACCCCAGTTGAAAGTGTAACTCTCGGCTACCTCGTGTATAATTGGAAACCATTCTGCGGGGAAATGGGTAGGGATTTTCCTCCCAAATAGTCTACATAACATCATTTCTATATAAAACATATATTCATTTAACGATGTTGTGGCATAAATGCCATGGGTATTAGATCTAAATTTTGTTGGAATTCCCCATCATGCTTTGATTATATCTGGATAGGTTTGGTCAAATTCTGTACACTCCTTTCTTTTAAATTCTTCTATGAATTCGACATTATAAATATATTTAGAAGCAGAGGATAGATTGTAGATTACTTGAATATGTTCTGGCCTGAACGAGCCGATGACGACCTTTTGATGGTTCATGATACTCATGGTCTACACATTGATGTTCATTACATCCCAGTTTATCATGTCATTGTATGGCATCAACTTTGGCCATGTAGCTATTTTATGGACATCGTCCTCTACTATATCTCTGAGTTTATTTTCAGTCCTTTCGTTTCCAAAATCGTCTGGGTAATTCCTAACCTCATGCTCCAATATTTCAAAAATCTACATCCAAGACCAGACCGAATCTACAACATGTGGTGTGGTATCAGATATAACATCCAAATTCGGATTTGAGCTTTCATCGGCGTCATCACTCTTTTTATGTGTTTTCCTGGGTGCCATGATACCTGTGATAAGAAGTGAATAGTTGTTACAAAAAATAAGGCATAATCTTTCACAGATACAACTTGTTAATTTGTTGAAAGTGAGAAAGAATTTTGAATTAGAAATCTTTATTCTCCTTCAGCCTGTCTTAATTAGACTGTTCTTCTACAACTGATAAATTCATTTTCCTTAATGAGGAGAGTACCTCTACAGATACGTGTCTCACACTATAATATATTTCATTAATCTATAATAAATGTTTCCAAATATCGACGATTCAAAACCAGGAGTTTGAATGAAATATCTTTGAAAAATCCCAAAAAGTTAAAATGTGAAAGACTAATTTATATTGTTAACCTTTGTTTTGATGTTAATTTAATCACATTTAAACACTTAATACTTTCAAGACTCTGTGCTTCAAGGTTTTTTGGATGATATGAGTGATAATTATCCAATTTAAAAAATGCAACTGATTAATAAAAAACGGGACTTAGAGATCGGGATTTTGAGTTGTCGCTTGAGTTGAGATTCCTGAAAAGTGAAAGTACGAAAAATCTTAAATTACTGTTAATTTTTTTTTAATTATTCTTATTAACTTGGTTTAACTTCATTTATAATTATTTTTCATGAATTCAATATTAGGACTTTGGGGTTTTTGTTAAACATCAAACTGCATAGATCGTAGAACCCCGAAACCTGAAACTTAAGAAAATATTTTAACATTTGACTTTAATTTAAAACCAAAGGCAGCTCCATAATCTGTTCAAACATTTAGACCGTTGGATTGATTGGATGACCCTTTTTTTCGATGGTGATTATCCAACCACTTTTTTGTACTCTTTTTATTTAAATAAAAGCGAAACTTTCTTTTAATGTAAGATTCTTTTTAGGAAAATATAAAGTTTGGTTCAACATGAGGGAAGAAATTTCTATAAAAACAATTTCTGGAGAGGGGAAAAGGATATGATTTTCTGAGCATTGTTATGCTACCAAATTTTTATTGGACTATGTTTTACTTGTGAGAGTTTGGATACCAAGCATGTAAAAAGAGTGGAAGCTCTTCCTTGCGAGGGCAAGTCTTGGAGCTATTATTGTTGGTTTCTTGTGTGTGGCCCCTTTGTGGCCCAGGGGGATAAGGGGGAAGAAGAGTACCCCTAGAATTGGTTCAGAGGTACTGGTGAAAACTCTTTGATTAGAAAGCGAAGGAAAGGAAGGAGTGCAATACTTGAAGGAATATTCAGGTTGCAACATTCATTGGTTCTCGTATTTTTATATTCTGAATTTAATTCATAGTATTAGTGTAGTTGTATTTTAGACTGATAAGGCCACTGTAGAATCATTTGAAAGCATGAATTCCAATTTATATAATTACTTTCAACACACTTTAGTTCATAGTTTATATTTTTAATTAAATTTTTTCCAAGAGTTTATACGTTATCCATGTTGAAGTTTGAATGATCATAATTTCTAGTTGAGATTAATTTAGGAATTTAATAGTGCATAGATCGTTGGAGAACTAAGGAATTAGTTATGACTTTATATTGTGAGTCCCTTGTTGAATTTCATTTAAATTCTAATCCAACTTAGATGATGGGACCTCATTCAAATTGTATTTTAGATCCCAAACTTGTATCTTATTTTCCTTTAAAAGCTTATGACAACTCAATTATGTTGTATGGTGGATTTTCATTGAATTTCATTTAAATCCAAATTTATATCATGTTTTTCTCTGTTGAATTTATTGTTAAATATGAATTATATGTAGCATGAATGTATTTATTAATTTGTAGTTAAACCCAAAATTCTCGGGACCAAGGGAAGTGTTGGTTGTGGAGCCTAATTATCTTCTTAATTCAATGGTCTTTGTTTTCAATCGTGTTTATACCCCATGAATATGTTACACCCTAGAAGAATGTACACTCATCCATGTGGGGGAGTGTAGGGGGGGGGTTACCCCCCTATGGGGTTTGGGGGAAAGATGGCCCCCAGCGGGGGTTCGGGGGAAAATCTCCCAAATGAAAAATCTCCTTGTAAATGTATATTCTAATTTTATAGTAAATCTGGACCATTCGTTATAAGGTCACAGATCTGAAGGTAGAAGTTATGTTAGGGTTTTTTTACCTAGAAGGAAACCCTCTTTCATGAGGGAAATGTATTGTGGCTATGTATCATTATGAATATTTTATTCTGAGTGAGGATACTGTGACATAAATAAGAGGAAGTTACAACAGGTGTGTTGTAGGTTGTATCCCTTCATTTACTGGATAATAATAAAGGAAGGACCTGACAATTTCTCTAGTGGACGTAGCCCAAACTATGTGAACCATGTATATTTTTGTCTCTATTGTATTGTGTATCTTCTATGTTTTATTTCCTCATTTTTTTATTGTATTTCTCTACAATCTTGTTTTTCTAGCAATTGGTTCTAGAGAGAAAGGTAACTCGCAGGAAAAGAGGGTTCCTGGTTCGAGTGGGAGAAATGGTGGAAGATGGAAAGTTTAGGGTCGAGAAATTTAACGGCCAAAACTACCAGTTATGGAATATGAAGATGGAAGATTATTTATATTAGAAGTCTCTATTCCTACCATTGGGTGGAATAGAAAATAAGAGGATGGCCATGAAGGATGAAGAATGGGAGGTTCTGGAAAAAAGGGACTAGGAATGATACGACTGAGTCTGGCAGCATCAGTGGCTTCTAATATTTTGAAAGAAAATATAATGAAGGAGATGATGGATGCATTGGCTAAACTTTATGAAAAACCCTCAGTGTCTAATAAGGTATTTCTAATGAAGAGGCTATTTAATATGATGATGTAAGAAGGTGGGTCTATTGCAAATCATTTAAATGAATTTAATATGGTTACTAATGAACTAAGTTCTATAAAAGTGGAATTTGATGATGAGGGAAGGTTTATTCTAATATTATGCTCATTTCCAGAAAGATGGAATGTCTTGGTCATGGTTGTAAGTAACTCTCTCTCTAGTTCAAATACATTAAAATTTGATGATGTTTTTGGTGTTATCCTTAGCGAGGAAATGCAACGGAAAAGCATAGGTAAGAGATCTAGGAATGCATTGAACATGGAGAACATGGGAAGACAAAAGGATAGAGGAAAGGGCTCAGGGAACCACGAGAATTATAGTAAGGGAAGATCCAAATCCATATTTGGAATGATAGAGTGCTAGAATTGTGGAAATAAAGGACATTTGAAGAAAGATTGCAGAGCTCCAAAGAAACAAAGAGATGGGCAGTAGGAGAAAAATAAGGAAGCAAATGTAACAGGTGATGTGTTACAAGATGCTTTGATTCTTTCTATAGATAATGTTTCTAATTCTTGGGTAGTAGATTCATGGATTTAATTTCATGCCACACCCCATATGAAACATTTTCTAGATTATGTTCAAGGTGATTTTGGATAGGCTCATTTGGGTGATGATGCACCATGCAAAATTGTTGGAATAGTAAAGGTAAAAATAAAGCAAAGGAATAGAAAAAAATGGTTGTAGAAAGAGGTAAGACATGTTCCAGATATAAAGAAAAATATGATTTCAACAAGGTAGTTGGAAATTGTAGTTTGTATATCCATAATTACAGATAAGGCATGGAAGGTCATGAAAGGATCATTGGTGATAGAAAAATGAGAGAAGTTAAGTACATTGTATTTATGTACTGGTAATACCGACTCTTCTATCTCTTTAGCTTCTACAAGAGTGGATACAACATTGTGGCATCATAGGCTTGGACACATGAGTGAGAAGGGGATGCAGATACTTCAAAAAATAAATTTGTTTTCAGATCTTAAACAAATGGATTTGGATTTGTGTTAGCATTGTGTTTATGGAAAACAGAAGAGAGTCATATTTATCAGAGTTGAAAAAGAAAATAAGAGTTAAAAGTTAGATCTTGTGCATACATATGTATGGGGACCAACGTAGGTATCGTATCTTGGTGTATCTCGTTATTATGTTACTTTTATTGATGATGAAACTAGAAAAACTTGGGTTTATTTCATTCGACACAAATCTAATGTTTTTTATACTTTTAAGAAATGGAAAGATTTGGTTGAGAATGAGATAGGAAAAAGGTTAAAGTTTCTCAAATCAGAAAATGTAGGTGAATATTGCAGCAAGGAGTTTGATGATTTTTTCATACCATGGTATTCATAGAGAGAAGACAGTTCTGAGAACACCACAAGAAAATGGTGTTTCAGAAAGGATGAATAGGAAAATTGATTCGGATTTTATGATCAGAATGAAATGAATACAGATTATTAATAGGTGCTTATCACAAAATAACAGAGATGCAGTAAAACTAGTTTTCTATTCAATAAAGAAATAAGCTGGAAACTGTAAAATGTAGCAGAAACAAGCTTGTTGGAATGGTGGCAGCTTATCTCTGAGAAGAGATGCGACAACTATGCTCATTTGCAAGAATATGATTACAATGAGGCTCTCAAGTCCTTTTTACAATAAACAATGGTTTCAAAAAACCCTAAACATCCAAAAAACCTAACCCTAGGAGATGAAGCGCCAAAAGTCATGTGGGCCCCGTTTGGGTAAGTCAATACATCAACTTCCTGGGGTCGTAACTTTTGGCTAGACATTTCAAATCAACTAAGGAAATGTGTCCCAAGACAAAGGAGGAGATAGAATACATGTATAGGGTCCCTTATTCATTAGCAGTTGGTAGCTTGATGTATGTGATGGTTTGCGCTAGACCACATATTGCACATGTAGTGGGAGTTGTGAGAAGGTATATGAACAATCTACGTAAAGAATATTGGGAGGAAGTAAAGTGGATTCCCAAGTATTTGAGAGGTAGTGCTACTCATGCATTATGTTTTGGAGGTTCAAACATTGTTATACAGGGATATGTTGATTTCGATATGGCAGGTGATAAAAATGAGAGGATGAGCACCACAGGGTATGTTTTTACTATAGGTGGAACACCATTAAGTTGGATTTATAAACTTCAAAAGGTTGTTTCACTTTCAAGAATAGAGGCAGAGTATGTTGTTGCTACAAAGGATAGTAAAGAGATGATTTGGTTACATAGGTTTATGGAGAAATTGGGAAAGAAGTAGGATAATAACAAGTTGTAATGTGGCAGTGAGAGTTCCATTCATCTTGCAAATAACTCATACTTCCATTCAAATACCAAGCATATACATATCAGGTACCATTTCATACGATCTGTCTTAGAAGATGAACATTTGAAGTTGGTAAAGATACACACTAGCCAAAATCCTGCAGACACGTTAACAAAGGGAGTAACCAAGGATAAACTAAGTTCTAGGTCCAAGAAGGATCATATTACATCATATACAACAACGGTGGGGTTTTTTAGGTCAGTCTTCAAGTGGGATATTCTTGGTTGTGGAGCCTGATTATCTTCTTAATTCTAAGGTATTTCTTTTCAACTGTGTTTATAACCCATGAAGAATTTACACCCAAGAAGAATGTACACTCATCCACACGGGGGAGTGTAGGGGGGGTTACTCCCCTTGTGGGATCCATCCCCCCGACTTGGGGGGGTTGGGGGAAAGCGGGCCCCCGAAGGATAAATTTCCTTATAAATGTATATTGTAATTTCATAGTAAGTCTGGACCATTTGTTATAAGGTCATTGATATGATGGTAGAATTTATGTTAGGGTTTTTTTCCCTAGAAGGAAACCCTCTTTTATGAAGGAAATGTATTGCAGCTGTGTATCATTGTGAATATTGTATTCTAAGTGATGAGACTATGAGAGAAAGAAGAGGGAGTTATAGCAGGTCTGTTGTAGGTTGTATCCCTTCATTTTATGGATAATAATAAAGGAAGGACCTGTTAATTTATCTTGTGGACGTGTCCCACACTGGTTGAACCACATATATTTTTGTCTCTATTGTATTATGTATCTTCTGCGATTTATTTCATCATTTTTTTTATTTTATTGCTTCACGATCCTATTTTTCTAACATGAAGCCTGTTAAATTCTATGGAATTTGAATTTTAAACTATAGTGCTTTATTCCTTTTTCGTTGACAAAGTCATACATGTGACCATGAGATGGAACCTAGTTCTAGCCAAAAGAGGTGTTATTTGGAGCTCTAGGACTCCAGTGCTCTAGAGTTGTTTAACTTCAAAACTCTTGTTCACCTAGAGCACTACCGGCCAAATTTGGTCTTAAGATGAGTTGACTGACAATTGTATATTATCCTCACATGATAATATAAGGTGGAGATCCAATCTGGAACTTCAGAATTCATGGTTTTTTTCTACTTCCTCAACTTGGAAATGTTTCACCCAAATCATTAATCCTTCGAAGGGCTCGGAGATCTGACAGTTTACATTCCTCCTCAAATCAACCATTGTTGTCCACTCTAGAGTTTGGAACTCTAGGAGTTCCTCACATTTTGTAGACAACCACTCATTTACTTCAGAGCGTTGAACTCACGAACCTTCGAAGGACAAAGTTTCATAGTTTTAATGTATCTAACGGTTCTCGATCTTTTGCTAGATCTATGGTTGACCTTCACTCTAGGACTTCAGAAGTTCAGGGTTATATTAATCCTTAACACCTCCTCCTTGACTTAGCCAAAGAGCCTTTTTTGAATAACTCATAGATATATGTGCCACATCCTTCCATAAAATGATGGACATGATTTACTCTAGACTTTGGGACTCCAGAAGTTCCTTATCCTTTAACTTCTTGACTCTAATTCTACCAAAGTGTTGAATTAATGAACCTTCGAAGAAAGAGGGCTCGTATATATAAAGACCCTTGATCAATTGTCATATCTATGATGGCCCTTCACTCAGGGGTTTGGAAGCTTCATGGTTTTCTTAAGTATTATTTTGTTACGAACCAAACTCATTGAAAAGTCAAACCCTTGAGGATCCAACAGCCCTCATCCACTCACCAATCTACAATGTAGATTCATTCCATGACTTCGGGTTTCAGGGCTTGCCTATTAAAAACATATCTAGTCTACTGAAGTAACAAAGTATGAATGTTTGAGGGCTTATCTAGTATGTATATCTTATCTAATATAATGGTTATGGGATTTTGAATCCTCCCTATTGGATATCGTCCACTAAAAAATAAAACAAATAAATTATTCCCTTGGATAATTACCCTCATTATCCCTCATGGAGATTCATTGCTTAACAATTCAATCTCAAGTGCACATGGTGCATTTTCCTCCCGAGCTCTAGCCTTTAAGAGGTCTCTTGCACACATACTATGATTACAAAATGTAGTTTCACTATCTATCATGAGATTTGTTTTTTAGAAGCTAAGGCCCCCATGTACCATTATGGGTCTCTGTGCTCACCTGGCGTTATTTATCCTAGAATTTGTACCTCAAAGTTCGTTTTGTGCACCTCTTCCTTCGGAACTAGTGGCACAAAACCCCTTCCCTCCATAGGGCTTCTTGACCTCCTGGTATAGGATCATTCAAGTCATCAAACTGAATGGTTCTTCAGGCTGCCAATGGAATTGTTTTAATTTGACACAGGCCCTTCAATTCCTCGACGTGGTTATGTGGCACCCATAGACCCTCTCCTTAGAGTTTATCAACTCTTAACACCAATGTCGCTAGCTCCCCGTGCTAGGCTTTCTCCTTGACGTGACCATGGTTTATGACCGTGGGCCAACTCCCTTTGTGATACTGTACTTCGTAACTTTCACAAGATGCTTTCTCCCTCTTTCCTAATTTTCAAATCGATGAATTATTCGAGACTAGATATAGGGTCCACGCTCTACTCGTGATCACAAATTTTGATCGACTTCACGAGTTCAGACTTCATGAGATATTTCTTCTTCTTACTCTGCCTTCTCCCAACTTGCGTATCAGTGAAGTGTTGATCTCTCCACACATCCTATCCTAATGGACGACTAGGATTACTCTTCTACCCAATGCTTAATCGTTCTCTTGTTAACTTTTCTTCGAAGGGATCCTCCTCCAAAATGCATGGATCTATGTCACGTACCCTCCTAGATCCAATGGTCTGTACTGAAATCACTCTTCAAGACTTCGCAAAGATATTTGGTTTCTTCTGACAAACCTTCCAAAGTTTCCACTTTCGAACTCCTCAATCTTCTTCCACCTGTCTCCTCCTCGACGATGGGTGATTTATCTGTATTTGGGACTTCAGTAGGTCCTCGACTCTTTTGAACACTTATTGCAAATTCTCCTTTCAAGACTTAGACTTTTCTTGAAACTCCTTTTGCACTCCTTGCATATTTCTGCGCAGACTCTTCTTCAACTTTGCTCGGCTTGAAAACCTCCAAGGTTCCCATTTCCTTTGTGTTCTTTAGTGGACTTCCTCTTTCCCTCCTGGAACTATCTCTCTCTTCTTATTGATCTTGTAAGGTACTTATAACACCTTAGGTGCACTCCTCGTGCTTGGCTCAGTTCTTCGATGACTTCTCCCTTAGCCTTGGGGAAAATTTTAAGGCATATCCTTTTCTTTGTCGATGCACTTTTTCCAAAGCCTTACTTCACCAAAATGTCCAACAATTATGGGATTCTCCAACACCTCCAACCATGTTGCTTCTGTGCATGCTCACACTAGATCTATTCCCTCCTAGCAGAGTATTTCAGAGTGTTCAGTAACTCTGAATTGTGCTTCTCCCAACACAGTCTTTCCTTCTGTTACACATAAAAAATACTCACTTTGATAGTGTCACAAGTGTCATCATTACAAAGGTTGCAAGTGTCACATTTCGCTCACAAAGTCGCAAGTGTCGCATGTTTCTCACAAGTGTCGCAAGTGTTCACAGAAGCATACTGCCATGATGCCTATGTCGTGCCTATAATGACATGAGAAGGAAACTTGAAACACCTCAAACACTTGATTTCGAGGAAGGGAAATGATTAACTGAAGTCAAGGAACTCTTATCACCTGAGAGGAGATCTTAAACAAAGGTTTTTAAGGTGAGCGCTCCCCTACATCAGCCTTAGGAGCGTTGGCGCTTCCCTATAAGGTCTCAGGGAGTGTTATAACTCTTATCTACCCCTTTGAAGGAGCGCTATCCATCCTTGGAGCGCTGGCACCCCCCTCAAGCTTCCTAGGGAGCGCTACAGTGCTCTGATGCCCCTTTGGAGGGAGCACTGTCTAATCTGAGGCAGTAGTTGACCCGTTGAGGAGAATAAGGGGAGGATCTCTCAAGTTTAGAAGGTAGTTGCATTCGAATTCTTGGTTCCATCAGGAGATACCTGATCCAAGGAGGGAATTCCTCAACTTGTTCGAAAGATAACTCAAGAGGTTAATCTCCTCTTAACCTATATAAGCAGGGTCTATGATGGTGAAAAGGGGGGAAGAATTGCTAGCATGAAACCTATGATCTCATAGGAAACACACAGTCAGCCAAAGGAGAGTGATCAGTGAAACTTTTGTCATCCAGGTTGTGGATCTTTCGAGAAAAGGTTAGACAAATGAGACTTGACGAAGCTGCCGCATTCGCATCTATGATTGTAAGTACTGTTGTCGTTATTCTCATTAATATGACACGCTTGTCCTGTTTTTTTCTAGTTTGTGTATGATCTTACATGAACTTATCATTGATAGATAGATCTGTTTTCAAGCTAATATCAATAGAGTAGGAAGTGGTCATACTTTGTTTGTCTACAGAACTCGGAGAGGAGAGAGAGTTTGGAGCTCGATTTGGAGTGTGCAAGGACAAATGTTGATAAAGAGGTTTTATTATTCTCCTTCCTCCTCATGTATTAGTTTGTATAGATTTGAAAGGAATTCAGTGTCCAGGTTAATCACTTTATGTGTTAGATTAGGGTCTAGCTCTTTGAGGCAATCTACCTGTCCGAAGGGAGATTTTCCTACAACACCTTCCAAGGTACTTAAACACCTTGAAATTTCTCCTCGATTATGTGAATTAACCTCATGCGCCCTCCTAGAAGCTTCTCTTCTGACTCCACTGAGTTTAGACATGCACTCCTTGTGTCGTGTCACAAAGTTTCCTCTCTCTATCATGTACTCCTTACACTTAGCCTAGAGAACCATACCTAAATCAACGCACTCTCGGATAGAAAACTGTATCTCTATCGCTGCAGATGATTTCTAACATTCATCTACAATTCACAAACATGTAAATGACATTCAGAACACAACACCCATTACACAAAAATTGAAAATAGGAAAAGCTGTCATTTTCTATTAATGGTGGAATGCCAAATTACAATGGTGGAGTCTGAGCTACAACTATGTCTCGGATCTCTATTTTTCTCTCCCTACAACCTGACCAACCTCTTATCATCTAACCTCTACTTTGCAACAATACAAATATTTATACAAGAGGGGCTCGATGAGCTTCCCTCGCAAGCTTAAACTAGTGGTGTAAAATCACCATTCAAAATCCCTATCGAAAGGGAAATTTAAAATGATGGAAATCTTCTTCCAATTGGATGCAGATCCATTCTGTCATCAACCACTTAATGGTGACCTTATCTCCATCTTGTGAAAAATCACAATTTCTCTCTTCCAACTTGTCATCATTCAATGCATGGATCGCATGTTGGATTCTCAAGGCAAAATGAGAGGGTGGTTCCTCTCCTCTCTTAAGTGCGCATCATGCATGAAATCTAACTAGCGCGTGCTAAGGTGGAGAAATGCTCCTACATAAACTGGTAATAGCTTGTTCTGTGACTCCCAAAAGAGAAATTTTGGATCCAAAAACAAAATTTAGTTCCTGTTTTTCATAAACAAACAAGAACACAGACACATAATTTACTTACCTCAATATCTTTTGGTTCATAATGTACACAGAAAGTTTACAGTCTCCTCTCAGTGGTAGATATCTTCTTTCTTTTCTTCTTTTCTCTTCCAATTTATAAATATATAGATTATGCTAACTCATAATTCCTGCTTACTTGATTTGTTTGTTGGAAGGATGTTTCAATTTTAATTAATGATTGATGCTTGTATTTCCTTGGGAAGAGAGATATCTGTAAATGGTGACTAGTAATTGCATGATGGATTTCATAATGAAATGGCACATTACCTAGATGATCATTTATTGTAATAGTATGCAATGGTTTTCTAAAGAGGTGACCATGTAACCCAATTTTCTGTGTTTGAGGAAATGTAGTTAAGAATGATGAAATTTATAATTGAATTGTGGAATGAATTGAAAATATGGGAATTAGATACTTTTGTGTTCCTCATAACAATCACCATTCTTGAGACATTAAGTGGTCAAAATCAATTGGATGAATCCTATACTTGAGCCTTGATTATGTGTCTTGGAGGTCCTAACCTTGTAGGATAGGTTGGTTGGGTAGTTTTGTATTTTGTCTTATGTAAGGTGGAAGATCCTTCATGCATTAAAGTGGTATCTAAATCTATTTATGAAATGAAATGAAAGAAATAGAATGTGTATTATTGATGTATGTTATTATAATGAATTAGATTGCGTATGACTGGAGTATGGTAATATCATGTTTCACTTATTCTATTGATGTCTTGTTAATGTTCCAAATTTTTTTTATTATCTCTTATTGTTTCTCAATTATTTATGACATAACAGAGGGGTTGTTACAACAATGGTCAATGAGACATGTCAAACTTCCAATATAAAAAACATACAACAACAAAAAGAATTATTCAAAAAGTAATGTTCCTAAAATTTATTTTCTAGAATATGTATATATTACTACAAAGCATTCATTTATTAATATCAATTTTGTTATATTTAGTTTTCATATAACAATATAAAAATAATTTATTATCATGTTTCTTTTTTTCGGGAAGATTATGAAAATCCCCAAGGATCAACGAGCTGATATCTAAAATATGTCAGTAGGAATGTCCAAAAAAGTGTACAAGGAGATGGTCAATGAAATGGACACAATTGCATTACAGGAGGAGCCATCTCAACAACATGGTGCTTCAAATGTATTAAATCATTGAATTTTTCTAATAGGTACATATAAGTAAATAATTTAGCATTAAATATTAATTTTCAAGTATTTTCTTGCAGAAAAGAAAACAAAATGGAACCCATTCAACACATAAAAAATGACAAGGAAGAAAAGGGTTGATAGCAATGTTTGTGAGTAATAGTTATTTCCTTATAAAATTAACTTAATATTTCATTTTTGTATATTTTAATTTGTTTTACAACCACCATCCTTGAATGTCTTCAAACAAGTGCTAACATACATAGAAGAGTCATCGCAAGAATTGATTGACATTGGGTTAAGTAAGGGTTGTGAGTATATGCTGTCATATAAAAAATTGATTGTGGAATTTTTAAGTATCTATGTTGTTTTACCTCTCTCATTTTATAATTAATGGAACAAAAAAATTATTTTATATTAAATCTATGATTTATTATGGGGTATAAAACTTTTAGGAAACGAAGTATGGAAA
This sequence comes from Picea engelmannii, assembly GCA_009831015.1. Lineage (NCBI taxonomy): Eukaryota > Viridiplantae > Streptophyta > Pinopsida > Pinales > Pinaceae > Picea > Picea engelmannii. The sequence continues at coordinate 702,312 of ML783325.1, read as the reverse complement.
TGTACGAACATAAGAGTTGTTGAGAGAAGGCATGAGATTGGATTTTGAGGTAATGTGTATCATTCAAGACTCAATTATTTCTATGGTACGTCCATTTTCAATTTACATTCATCTATATTATTTATTTGAATTTTCATTATTCTCACCAATGTAGATACACTCATTACAATGTGTTTTTATTTTTGTAAATGGAACTTGAAGAAGATGAAAACAATCGAGGAAATAATAAAAACATTCGACCAGATAACCCAAGTCATGGAAGTAGCTCGTGTATTGACAACCGTTCCAATGAAGAATGATGATCAATATATTTGGATATCAATGCAAGTTGTTGTATTTTTTGAAATAATTGTCTGTGAAAATTAGACATTTTGTTTAATGTAATGGACATAGTGTTCCAATTGAAAGAAAATGGGTTACTAATAAGTGTTCCATTTTGTATGAAAAAGAGCCTCTTATTCATATATAATAAAATACATTTATTTTATTCTATTGTTTTTTCCAATGTTGCTATGAAATGTTACATCGTTGATTAAATATACAGATGATTAAATATTACAATGAAGAGATGGAAAATATGTTGATATAACAAATTAATCCAAACATCATATCCAAATGCACTACTCAAAATTTAATTTATATGAATACTATTATAACATATATGTCAATTTTTTTATGAACAATGACAGTAAAATATAACAATAATTGCACTATCACAGGTCGATGTTTCTAAAAAAAGAAACTGAAAACCAGTTCGTTTAATGCTAAAAATAAATGGTGAGATTAATGATAAAATGCACTAGTGCCGATATATAATGAACCAACACCGATATTAATACTATTTTAACCAACAATTATAATAATAAAAAACGGCCTACCAATGCATTTAATTAAGAAGTGCATCAATGTTTATGTATCATACTTTTGCATCGGTGCATTCTGAATTTCATTCACTGATCGAGTTTTTATTTTAATGCATCAATGCATTGTTGTTATTAAATAACTGATGTGTTATGATTTATAAAAGCACCGGTGACCCAATATTGTTTGAACAACCCCAAGGATTTATATGAAAGTTCAGCACCAATGCTTTAACTTTGACAACACATTAGTGCATGGTATCATAGATTCAATCGGTGCATTGTTGTTATTAGCGCACCGGGGGTGTTATTGTTTATAAATGCATCAGTGCCCCAATATTTTATGACTCACTGGATGCTTTAGGTGAAATGTAAGAACTGTTGCTTTATGTTTGAGAACACACCGATGCATATAAACCATGAAGTGCACCACCTAGAAAAACAGATTCTACAACCTCCACCCACCCATATTTTTTTAGTTATAAACAATTTCCGTTATAATCTCCAAAAAAACATCGTTTACCAAAAATTGATGTTTTCACATAGCTTATTTTGACAATTTCTTCCAATTTTGTAACACTAAAAACCTCCTCTAGAGGGTCTTATCCTTGTAGTGGTAACTGAACTAACCTCATTTTGACATAATATTAATTCCATGAATTTTCTTTGAACAATTGTTAACTCAACCTCCTTTTCTGAAATGATTTTTGAAAGATCATTTATCATACTCCATTGATTTAAAAGACAACCCATAGTATGACAAAAGTTAACCTACGCTTGTCTTAATTGATCATTAACCTATAAATATTGATGCTTAAATTGTTTAACATCAATCATTTCACTTTCTAAATGTTGAATTTGAGTTTACAATTATGTTATTTGAGCATTCTTTTCATTTATAGAATCAAAGAGAATTTTTTGAACTTGAGTAATCTCAACTTTCAATTGTTCTTCCAAGATTTTCATTTGTTCAAACTGTGCTTGTTGTGCTTGTGAAATTTTGAGTTCCACCTCCTTTTCAATAAGTGTTTCTTTCTGTTTCAATTTGTGTTCAACAATAATTATTTCATCATTTTTTTTCTTAATTATTTTCTTTAAATTATTTACTCACCAAATGTTGGTTGATGTAAAATATCCCATGGAATCTATGAATTCTCCTGCAAATTTTCAACCATATTGTCTAGAACCATCCAAAATTGTTCTTTGTTTCTTTGGTTGTTCATTAACCTAATAAGTTTTCTTATTTGGAATCCTATGTTTTATTATTTCTCTCTTCTTCTTACTAAATAAGAAGTATGTAGGAGGAGCTTCCTCCTCCTCAATTAGTGCCAAAGAAACTCCATATAAATGATTCAGGAATGAAACCCCAGGAATACTAGCCAGAAGTGCTACTGAGGAAACTGATGACGAAACCAAATTGTCATGGTCTTGAGTTTGAGTATTTTTATATGGAGTCTCTAGACCTTGACCAAATTTTTTAAGTGAAGATAAAATCTTTATTGGTCGTGTCAAAGTATGACTTCTAGAAATTTTCTCTTTGTGTTGTGAATGTCTCTACTGAATATTTCAAGATAGAAGAGACTCAACATGTAACTACTTTTGATATATCTATAGGATGATCTTTTCTTTAAATATTTCTTCTAATAGTACTTATAAAATTGCCTCGGAAATTTTCTAATTTGGCTAGGATTCCATCTGTTGTTGGAAAGGTTGAGCATTTGAGATAATTTTTTTTGTTGATTTGTCTATCTGAGATACTGTAAACTATGTCTTTGGTTGAGTCCTATGAGACTATTATATGTACTCTTTTTGGAGGACCAATGGGAGGCAACTCCTCCTTTCCTTCTAGAAATTTAAGAAACCATCAAGTGAATGTTTAGGGAGGCCTTGAATTCTCTGCAAACTCCTTGATAAGACTTAACTCTCTTGAAAATATTATCATGAGGATATTATTCATGAAAATATCTCTTTACACCAAGAATAAAGCAATCTTCATCTAAAAATTTTAAACGATCATTCCTCTTTAGTTCAATATAGGACATATTGATATCTTCCAATTCCATAGCTTCTATTTTGACATGTATTACACCATAAAGAGTATATGCGCCTTTATGAATAGGAAAAGTAGGCCAAATTCTCTTGGATGAAGCGTGTAATTATTTAGTTATTCTTGTACATGTTGTTTGGTTGGTTATTTCTCTGAAACAAGTATGTCATGCATAAATTCAGGCAAGGCATGAGGAGGATCATTACACCCATAAACCCTAATATAGAAAATGTTTCTTCAATATACCAATCACCAATTTTATCTAAGTTGTGCATAGCTTTCTCTATGATACTAGGATGTATAAAATTGAAGAATGATTGGTGAAAAGGAATAATAACATGATGATAGATATCATAAAAAAAATCGTTGGTGTTTTCTTCCCATAGATTATAATGATAAAGATGAATAGGTTCTATAGAAATTGGAGTCCACTGGTAGCCCATTTGAGGAAAATAAGTATGAAAGGAAATTTCATCCATTATATAAGTTGAAATATAAAATGGAGGGGATTGGCCTTACACTTTTAGCTTCAAAACATTTTCAATGTTCCTATAGAGGTTAGATAGAATAGTAACCCAATTGAAGCTATAAAATCTAATTACTATGTGAATAATTGGAACCTAGTCTAATTTGAAATGATTAGGGTTCTTTTCACAATATAATCGACAGATTTGGGTGGAGACACATAATTTCCCTAGTTTGTAGGAAGAAGTTGCATATTTACCTAACCTATCAATTTTAAACTTATTATCATCACTCCACCAATATTTACATAATTTTGGCAATTGTAGATCATATTTCACACATTCCTCTTGATTAAAATTTTATAGGAACTTACTCTTATAAATAATCCCATGGTTCGGTAATTTATACATTACTTGGATGTCTGCAGGCCTGAAGATACAATAACTAAATTCTTATTGTTGACAATAGTTTGCATCCAAAGGTTTACATTGTAACATCTCTCTCTACTAATCATACTATTATTGACTTATTCTTTGAGGACACTTGCTTGCAAGTGATCCGGGTATGGAACATTGAGATTTATTTCTGATTATGGGTTATATATGATGATGTTGAGGTGTTATAGATGTTTTATTTTATTGATGTATATGTGTGTGTGTGTGTGTGTGTGTGTGTGTGTGTGTGTGTGTGTGTGCGTGTGTGTGTTGACATGTGCTTTTGACAAGTCATCTTGAGTGTGCAGGACACATGATAATTTATGGATGCATGTAGCATCAACGGGATTCCTTGGACTCTGGATTGAGTCAGGGAGTGAAATGTATTGTTTGAAGTATTTCATTATTATGAACATATGATGTATGATGGATTTTAGTATATATATATATATATATATACATATAATGATTTTTGACACAGTTTTTGTCAATGGATGTAGGCTTGACGATGCTTGCTAATCAAAATCATATAAGGAGTGGAGGGGCCTTGCACATAAAACCTTCTCTTGCAAGAACATGTTGTCGACTTATTCCTTGAGGACACTTGTGTGCAAGTGATCCAGTTATAGTACATGATTGTTGTTTTTATTATGGATTTTTATGATGATTTTGATGGATTATGATTTAATGTTATTGATATATGCATATTGATAGATGTTATTGATGAGTTTTCCATGAGTGTGTATGACACTTCACAGATTGTAGATGTCGATGGAATTAATGGACCTCCTTGGACTTTGGATGGATTCAAGGAGTGGATTGTATTGATTTGAGTATTTATTTTATCCATATGAGACCTATGATTGATTATATTATAATGTTGTATATGGATCATTGATAGTTTTTGTTTTAATGAATATAGGTTGACGAAGAGGGAGAGGTGTGGAAGAGTCCCTGCCACAACGTACTAGCACTCTTGTTGTGGCTTGAATTGTAGGTTAATGATTACCTAGTTCAAGAGATCCATGATTCCATGAGGGAATACTGAGACAATTGCTCACGAATATTTCTAAGGGGTGCGAAATAAGGCAGGTTCCTTCTTCCTTAGAATCCCTTAGTCTCTCACAAAGTTGTTTGAATGGAGTGTTGACTCCAAGGGTTGGAAAACTACTAAAACCAGTCAAAGGTGAGTGGCACCCTTGGAGCACGGAGTGTGTCCTGAAGGTCACGTCGTGTAATTAAAAATTTGAATCAAAGGCCAGTGGCACCCTTGGAGCATGGTGTGTGTATTGAAGGGAACATCGTGGAAATAAAACTTGAGTCAATGAATCTATGTGGCCTAGAAAACCTTGAGTGAATAATTAAACCCTGTAAAATATTTAGGCATTGTTGGATTTAATTGATTAATGAATTAAGGATTGAAATATTTAATTGTGAATCCCCAAATGAAAATCTAAGACAATGCAAAAATTAATCCTAAGTTGGTAAGAAGACTAAAACTAAATTTTTAACTAAATCTAATGGGAATGAGTTAAATCAAATTGAAAGATTAAGAAAAATAAAATAAACCTAAAGATTGATTTAATACACCTATGTGCAAGAAAATACCAAATTGGAATTTCAGGTAAGAAAGGAATAAAGCTGAAATAATGTGTATGCATAGAAAGGCATTTAGTGTCTAGTTAACACTAGTCTAACTAGAAGAAGATTTGTATTTTAAATAAACTCATATTTAGTAAGGATTCATTCATTAAGTGAGAATAAATGGAATAAAGAGACAATTAGGAGCGAATTAAGGAGCGCTTTTAGGAAGGGTGACGAAAATTGAATTTTAAATTAAATTATAATATGTATTTACTTGTGCAACTTGGGGAAAGGGTGACAAGTGTATGGGGGGAATTAATTCTAAATTATCTAATTAAAAAGTGAATTAAATGTGAAAGTGGGAATAGTCATGAAGGAAGCTCCTATAAAGAAATTGGTCAAAGGAGAAAAGGGATCACACTAGTTATGGGCAAGGTTATGCTACACAAATTTTGACTAGTTTTACTTGTGAGAGTTGGGATACCCATCTTGAGAGAGGGTGGTGGATCTACCTTGTGAGGTGAGCTAGGAGCTAGAGGAAATTTGGTTGTGTGTGTGTATCCCCTTTGCGGCTCGAGTGGCTAAGGGTGATCTGTACCCATGGGTGATAAGTTTCCAATAATTGGTTGATTCTGTCTCTCCTTCAAAAGGGTCAGCTATAGATTGTTTTACTTGAGAAATTTGTAATTAAAGGTAATGTTGAAGTCTTATGCGCTTGAATTAAAAGTGAATGAAACCTCTTTAGTATTCCTTATGTGTGATATGTAATACTTGCATTTAACATCATATGTGTGGAATTTCATGGAAAAAGAATATAAGAACATAATAGACATAATGTATATGACACTTCCCTTCATACTAGAGTTCACCAGATGTGGGATACCTCTCCGGGTCATGCTCCAAATACTGACCACTTTATTCTCCCCATTGTAATGATGTCTCTCCTTTACAAGTTGTATGGCCAAAGTCCCTTTTCGGTGACAACAATAAGAGATCAAAATGTGATCAAGAATGTATATAGCTTCACAGGTTCTCATATTCATGAGGAATCCATGATCCTGGCATGGACATCATTCCCACATACTCAATACATAAAAAAGAGGAAGAATAAAATATTACCCCCATCAACATGGAGACATCAAAAGACTTAGATCTGCTGCTCAGATCTAAGCATAAATATGCAGCCCACACAAAGATACTGAAACCATGAAATTTATAACTGCTTCATTGGCCACTTATCATGCAAGTGCCACAATTTCTCTATTACATATAACTGATTGATTTGATGTGAAAGAAGAGAAGAAATGAATAAATAGAAGGAATAAGCTCATCTTGTTTCCTTGTTAGCGCTTCTCTATGCTCCTTCAGACCTATAACATGCATGCTATGATGCAACATTTAATGACCAAACAACATAATGAAAAGCATGCTTACATTGGATTCTTGTAACAACCCTAGTTAAATAGATGCATAGGGATTATTAAGTAAGATTAATTAGATAATTAATTGTCCTAATATGGTTTTAGTTAAACAATGATTAGTACTAATAATATTAATTATTTATTTATTAATTGTTTATAACTTTTGATTGATTAATTAATTAATTAATTGATTACATAACACATTCAATGATTTGGGTAATAACTTAAGGGGCTTAATGAATTTAATTTAATCCTTATAAAACTTTACGTATGACAAGTTAAGGATAAGATAATAAAGGAAAGGATAAAATAATAAAGGAGGGGATAAGGTAATTAATGGAGGGGAGGAGAGTGGGTGAAGGGGGAAGATATGACGGGGAAGAGTCCTACGGGAGAGGGGATTATGATTTTGGGGAGAGGAAGCATTTTGGAGGAGGGAATGGATTTTTGTTTGGCGAATTTTTCTGGTGTGGGGAGTTTGATATTTGGAGTTTAGGTGAACCATTGCAGGGGGCACCGGGTTGCTGGGGGTTTTGGGCACGAGGGCCAGGATTCCTTACAGTATCCTGGAGCTAGGGAGCTAGATAGGATGCTCCTAGCTGGCTGGGTGGTTAGTCAATTTGGGCATGGATTGGTCAAAGCAACAAGTTGGGCAAGGCAACAGGGAGGACAACCAGACAAGCGAGAGTTTAGCATCAGGAAGAGGTATTTTATTTTATGTATTTGTTTTATGTATTATAAGGAATATGTAGTGTAATGTGGTTGTTTGTAAGCTTATTATGATCTGTTCATAAATTTTATTTAAGATTAATGGTTATACGTTGGTTATGAAGTTATGAAAATGTTAGGATACCATTTATTTAAAATAATTTTTTTTTGTTTTATAAGGCTCTGTTGAGTAGAACCCTACACATGGTATCAGAGTTGTAGTTCACAATCTGGAGCCTTAAGGGCCTACCCACCTACCCACCTAACCTCCTGTAAGAAGGAAAATATCCAACCCACTCCATGCGAGATGCATACAGAACTAGAAATAGAATTAGTATGGAGATGTGGCTCTCCATAACTGGAACAAAAGAAGAAAAGAGAAGTAGGGGATTGTAGCAGTTAGTATGAATGGAATCCCACTTAAGAAAAGTTACTTAGAAAACATGCAAGGTCTAGAAGAAAATTTCACGACCAAGTCACAACTGAAGGAAGACACAACTGTACTAAGAATATGGAAACCACGTAACATATACATGACTCAGTGCACCCTACACTATCTAAATCAAGAACAAAACAACAGACAAGTTCTAAAGCATACTAACTCTTGACAAACAACAATACTTTAGATATTCTATCAGTTGAGTAAGACCCTGTACAAATGTGAGGGGAACCAAGATTACTCTGTATTCCTCAATCAAGGATTACAATAGAAAGATAATATAGATTAGATAAAGACTTCAACTTTTTATCAACACATCCTCACTCATGAAAATACAAAGATAAATAATAGAGAAAGCAAAAGAAGTTAGAAGACAATTACATTCAATAATAAGAATAAGAAGAATAAGAAGAATAAAAATAATTAGAAGAAAATAAACAAAAATATGACAATAAGGAGTAATAACATATAATATATATATATATATATATATATATACTTTACTTTTTGTATTTTCTTTTTTATATTTTTAATTTACTATTT
>ML783325.1:646642-687005 GCA_009831015.1 Picea engelmannii | reverse complement strand
CTCATGACCGTAGCCAAACCTTCACTCCCTTTAAAGACCTTGCAGGTTCTCATTGATCCAACGGTGGTCGGGTCCCTGCGCTCGGATCTGACGGCTGAGACCTGTCCTCCTATCGAGCTTCTCCCGGTGGCGCCCAATTGCTGTCACGCGTCCTTCCAAATAGATGGTCCTGATTATGTCGGGATTTCAGCTTGGCTTTCCCGATGGTAAACCTCGTACAGCTCCTGTCCGATCTAACGGCGGACGGGTTTTCTGAATGAGATCCAACGGCTGTGGATCTCTGTCTTCCTTCTCCTCTGCAAACTCCCGTATCTTGAGCTTTGCCTTTGCTGCGCGCATTTTCTTCAACGCTCTTCCTCCTGAGCTTGCCATCAATGACAAGCATACGCTACTTGGTAAACATTTTCCAACACGAGTTACTAGGGTTACCTCCTAAGAGGGAGCTTGATTTTACTATTGAGATAAAACCTGGTGTAGAACCAATTTCCAAGACTTCGTATCAGATGACAGCGCTGAAACTTTTTGAATTACAAATGCAGTTGAAAGAGTTACTAGACTTAGGGCTAATAAGGCCCAGTGTTTCACCTTGGGCTGCACTAGTAATTTATGTAAAGAAGAAGGATGGTTCCTTACGACTGTGTATAGATTACAGGGACTTGAACCATTCTACAGTGAAAAATAGGTACCCAATGCTACGAATAGATGACCTCTTCAATCAGATGAAAGGAGCATCGATATTCTCAAAGATCAATTTGTGATCAGGGTATCATCAGTTAAGGATTAAGGAAGGCGATATCCCAAAAAATGTCTTTTGAACTCGGTTTGGACATTATGAGTTTGTCGTAGTACCTTTCAGATTGACCAATGCGCCAACAGTATTCATGAGCCTCATGAACGACGTATTCTGGAAGTACTTAGACCATTTTTTACAAGTCTTTCTAGATGACATCCTCATCTATTCCAAGAACGAAAGAGAACATGAGGAACAGTTATGGGTAGTGTTGTCCTGCCTTAGAGAGAACAAATTGTATGGGAAGTTGTCGAAGTGTTCCTTCTTCTAGAAATAAATTTACTATTTAGGTCATATCATTTCCGATGAAGGAATCTCTATGGACCCAGAAAAGGTAAAGGCCATTATGGAGTGGCCAGTGCCGAAAAATTCCCATGAGGTGAGAATCTTCATGGGCCTAGCAGGTTATTATCGAAGATTTGTGGAGGGGTTCTCCAAAATAGCAAAACCCATCACCACTTTGCAGTGCAAGGGGATCAGGTATGAATGGACAAAATAACGTGATAGTGAATTCATTAAGCTTAAGAGGTTACTAACTAGTGCGCCAATTCTATGAGTGTTGAATATGTAAAAGGACTTCACAGTCTGCACGGATGCCTCGAAGCAAGGGTTGGGGGCCATGCTAATGCAGGATGGAGGAGTGATAGCTTATGCGTCAAGGAAGTTGAAGAAACACGAAGAGCTATATGAGACTCATGATTTATAGTTGGTAGCTGTAATGCTCGCTCTGAAACTTTGGAGGCACTATCTTGTGGGGCAAAACTTTGAGCTCAAAATGGACCATCAAAGTTTAAAACATCTCTTCACTCAAAGGGATTTGAAAGCCAGGAAAAGGCGATGGAGTGAGTTTATGAGTGAGTACGATTTTGGTATTTCATACATCAAGGGAAAGGGAAATGCGGTCACATATGCCTTGAGAAGGAGACCACATGTCTTCTCCTTGATACCCTTAAAAGTCAATCTGGGGGAACGTGTGTTGATGCAACTCCAAGGAGATAGTTGGTATTTAAAGGTTACTTCAAATCTCCAGAGTGTGAGGTAGTTAGATCCAAAGTATGAAGGATATAGTCTGGAAGCAGACGGACTATTGAGATATCGAGGAAGGATGTACATCCCTGAAAATGGGGATATTTGAAGCATCATATTGAAGGAAGCCCATAGATCACTTTATTATGTGCATCTGGGTGTGAAGAAGATGTATGTAGACATGAGAAAGCTCTTCTTCTGGGTAGGCATGAAGCGTGATGTATTCCATTTCATCGCCAAATGCCTAGAGTGTCAACAAGTGAAAGCCAACTACCATCACTCGGTAGGCCTCCTACAACCACATGATGTTCCTATGTCCAAATGGGAAGTCATCTCTATGGATTTTGTTGTTGGGTTGCCGCTCACATCTCATAGACACAATGCCATTATTTTGATAGTTGATAAGTTAACCAAGAGTGCTCATTTTATTTCAGTTAGAGACACTTATGATGTCACTGATCTGGCACGTGTGTTTGTAAGAGAGGTTATCCATTTGCATGGGATACCTAAGAAGATCATTTCTGATAGGGACTCCAGATTCACTTCTAGGTTTTGGACAAGTTTGCAGTCAGCATTGGGGACTCAGTTGAACTTAAAAACAACTTATCATACTGAAACAAATGGGAAAACTGAGAGAGTAAATCAAGTCATGGAAGACATGCTTAGGATGTATGTCATGGATAATCAAGCCCAATGGGGGAAGTACCTACCTTTGGTAGAGTTTGCCTACAATAACAGTTTTCATAGCTCCATCAGAATGCCACCCTATGAAGCTTTGTATGGAAGGCCATGTAGAACGTCGTTGAGTTGGGATAGACTAGAAGACTGAGTAACAATTGGGCCAGAATTGATTCAAGAGATGGAGGAACAGGTGATTTAGATTAGGTAGAGACTAAAGGAAGCACAGGATAGGCAGAAAAGTTATGCGGAGGCACAGAGGACTGACTAAAGTTATGAAGTGGGAAACCAGGTTTTCATTCATATCAGGCCTAATAAGAGTACCATATGGTTCGGGAAGGGGAAAAAGTTGTCACCTCTATTTATAGGATCGTTCAGAATCCAAGAGAAAATTGGACCCGTTGCCTATCATCTCGTACTGCCACCCCACTATTTTTCATGTATCTGTTTTACGTCATTATGTTGCTGATGAATCACATAAACTAAATTGGAAGGAATTGGTATCAGATGTGGGAACCCTCACGGTAGAGCCATTACGCATATTGGATATTAGATTTCGACAGCTCAGGAACCATCTAGTAGACCAAGTTAAGGTCCAATGGGACAAGTATAGTCCAGGATCTGCTACTTGGGAAGACGTCGAGACACTACGACGAGACTATCCCTCACTTTTTTTGACCACCTCGAGAATATGTTTCTCAAAGGTTGGGTGTATGTAACACCACCTTTTGACTTAGATAACCAGGATTACCTGAGGCCTACACTTATATTTTCTATTTATAGTGAAACTATTAAATGATACACTTAAACTTTTAAGACATATGAACCTTTATGAATGTTTAAATATATTTGGATGATGATGGATATGATGCAATCGACTATGTGAATGAAATTTTTATGAATGTTTAAATGTTATTGATGATGATGGATATGATGCAATCTACTATGTGAATGTAAATTTTATGAATGTTTAAATGTTATTGATGATGATGGATATGATGTGATCTTCTATGTGAATGTAAATCTTATGAAGGTTTAAATGTTATTAGAATGATGATGGGATATGACACAATCTATTTGGTAAATGATAATTTTATGAATGGGTGTCGAAATTGAATTATGGGATATTATGAGATCTCTTTCTAACTTGAAAACATTGATGTTAAGTTGTTGGTACATGGATATCAAATTGAAATGATGATTGTATGCAATTACATGATGATAATGCATAGAAATGTATGAGTTTGTGTTACAGACTAATTTGCAGGTTATGGGCTATGAAATAGCCAAGGGATAATGATGAGGAAAGTGGATGTCATGACCACTGGCGGAGAAACATTATGGTATGAATATTTGTATGTGAAATCATATTGGTTTGGATGCATTTCCATGATATGTGGACCAGTGCAGGATTTTAGGTGGTGAGACTGCCCAAAACTGAATAGACAATGACAAAACTCCCAACAACACTGTGCCACTGTATGTTCCATTGTAGGGTGTGGACCCTAGTTATTATTAGGAGGGGTGGAGGCATTTCCCACCGTGTATCCTCTGAAACCTGAAGTCATGGGAGGACGATGTTAGCTCACGCTCCCCTAGACATGTGATGATGACTGTCAGTTGCCTACTGGGGAAGCTTGGTCAAGATAGTGACACTTCCGCTTATGGGTTCTATTTGGAGTTAAGTCAATATAGTTGATGTTCCAAGATAGTCTAGCAGAGGAAGGATAGGAATGGAGATGGAAGTAAGTTAGGGAGGAAGGATGAGTAGAAATAGTTGAGAAGTATGGATATTTGTCTTATGGTGGAATTTATTGTTTTTCCCTTCTAAAAAGAAAATGTGTATATATGAATATTCATAATTACGTAACTAAATCACAGTTGTCTAAATAAAATTGTTGAACTAGATAATTGTAATTAAAGAATTTCGCAAACATTTGATTGGTTTATTGTCTTTTATAAAAGAATAGTCATGTTGATTGGATTGGATGCATACATAAAATACTATAAGGGTGATAGTTATTGATTATTAGTACATGCACGAGACTTGTATGTACTAGCTACACATGCATTTCTTGTACATGTACACTAGTATGTATGATTTTTCTTGGCTTACTTACTAATAGTGTCGGTTAATTGTCATGAATATGTGAACCAGGTTTCTTTTCCTTTGTATCATGAGATACCTTAACTTCGGGATGGAGTTTCCTGAAGGGTGGGTGTATGTAACAACCCTAGTTAAATAGATGCATAGGGATTATTAAGTAAGATTAATTAGATAATTAATTGTCCTAATATGGTTTTAGTTAAACAATGATTAGTATTAATAATATTATTTATTTATTTATTTAATTGTTTATTGTTTATAAATTTTGATTGATTAATTAATTAGTTAATAGATTACATAACATATTCAATGATTTGGGTAATAAATTAAGGGGCTTAATAAGTTTAATTTAATCCTTATGAAACTTTATGTATGACAAGTTAAGGATAAGATAATAAAGGAAAGGATAAGATAATAAAGGAGGGGATAAGGTAATTAATGGAGGGGAGGAGAGTGGGTGAAGGGGGAAGATATGACACGAAATATTCCTACGGGAGAGGGGATTATGATGTTCGAGGGAGGAAGCATTTTGGAGGAGGGACTGGATTTCTGTTTGGCATATTTTTCTGGTGTGGGGAGTTTGATATTTGTAGTTTAGGTGAACCATTGTAGGGGGCACTAGGTTGTTGGGGGTTTTGGGCATGGGGGCTAGGATTCCTTACAATATCCCGGAGCTAGGGAGATGGACAAGCTGCTTCTAGCTGTCTGGGTGGTTAGTTGGTTTGGGCAGGGTTTGGTCAAAGTAGTAGGTTGGGCAAGGCAGCAGGGAGGACAACCAGACAAGCGAGAGTTTAGCATTAGGAAGATGTATTTTATTTTATATATTTGTTTTATGTATTATAAGGAATATGTAGTGTAATGTGGTTGTTTGTAAGCTTATTATGATATGTTCATAAATTTTATTTAAGCCGAATGGTTATATGTTGGTTATTGGCTATATGTTGGTTATGAAGTTATGAAAATGTTAGGATAGCATTTCTTTAAAATAATTTTTTTTTGTTTTATAAGGCTATATTGAGTTGAACCCTACAATTCTCCAGAGCTTATCTTGTTGATCTGAAGCTCTGTTGCAAAAACAAAACCTCGTCATTGTATTTTTGTCACTGAATTACCTAAAATTGACTGTCAAATCATGTCCATCTGAGTTGGACACTTTCAATCCCAAGAGACACATTTTCCCTGGTTACCGTCCCACTCCCTCTATAATAAATGACTCATTCTATAGTTAAGCTACATAATATTTTCTCAGATCATAAAAGTAACACCACCAATACGTTTGTGATATCATTTTACCTAAAAATTACTATCTCCATGCCTCAATCCAAGTCGGACACTTTTTGGCCCAAGAGGAACCCTTGCCTTGGTTTGGATGCCAAAATTTGTACCAGTCTGTACAGTACATATGATTCCATACAGATATGCTCAGACTCCTCTCTCATGCTTCATGTGTGTCTGTTGTCCCAAACTCAGCCCTAAAACCCCTTTCTATATAAAGTTTGGGTGATTATGCCATAACTGAGTTTGTTGGCGCATTGGTTACAGAGGCTATTTTAAGGTGTAGGTTTTTGGGAAGGTTTTGAGGTCGAATCCCATAGAATCCCCCTTTTAACACATTGTTGGCACTCCCCTCTAAGTTTGGCAGTTGTTTTGGCCGACGGTTAATTGGCGGAACTGTAACTTATGTGGCAAAGAATATGGCAGGTGTGCCATATATGGTGGATCCCTTGCTATTTGTAGAGGGCAGTTTAGAATGTGGATAAATATGGTGGACATATTGGAATATAGCAGAACCTCCACCATGTTTGGAGGAGTTTTGTTTATATATATATATATATATATATATATATATATATATATATATTAAATTCGGTCACAGGGCCTCCTTGTGCATTTCGGGGGTTCCACGTGGTGCCTCCCTATTGGGAAAAATGGAATCCTTTGATTTTTCCACCTAGGAGCATTGAATTCCCCTCAGACATGTGACTGCTTCTAGGTGGTGCTACATGGCACTTTTTTACTCGACCATGTGGCACGCTAAAAATCCCAAATTCAAGTGACACGTGGTAGCCTCTGGTCTTTCCCAAGAGGAACCCTTGCCTTGGTTTGGATGCCAAAAATCTGTATCAGTCCGTACAGTACATATGATTCCGTACAGATATGCTCAGACTCCTCTCTCATGCTTCATGTGTGTCTATTGTCCAAAACTCAGCCCTAAAATCCCTTTCTATATAAATTTTGGGTGATTATGCCATAACTGAGTTTGTTGGCGCATTAGTTACAGAGGCTATTTTAAGGTGTAGGTTTTTGGGGAGGTTTTGAGGTCGAATCCCATAGAATCCCCCTTTTAACACATTGTTGGCACTCCCCTCTAAGTTTGGCAGTTGTTTTGGCCGACGGTTAATTGGCGGAACTGTAACTTATTTGGCAAAGAATATGGCAAGTGTGCCATATATGCTGGATCCCTTGCTATTTGTAGAGGGCAGTTTAGAATGTGGATAAATATGGTGGACATATTGGAATATAGCAGAACCTCCACCATGTTTGGAGGAGTTTTGTTTATATATATATATATATATATATATATATATATATATATATATTAAATTCGGTCACAGGGCCTCCTTGTGCATTTCGGGGGTTCCACGTGGTGCCTCCCTATTGGGAAAAATGGAATCCTTTGATTTTTCCACCTAGGAGCATTGACTTCACCTCAGACATGTGACTGCTTCTAGGTGGTGCTACATGGCACTTTTTTACTCGACCATGTGGCACGCTAAAAATCCCAAATTCAAGTGACACGTGGTAGCCTCTGGTCTTTCCACGTGGAATGTTGATGTCATCATGACATGTGTCACCCTCTACGCTTTCCATGTAGGTTGTAAGAATGATAACATCATATACAATGATGTTGATGTCAGCAGTATGGATGATGACTCATCCCTGCTAACTAGGCTAGGTTGACCAAAACTTTGACCGTTTATATATTTCATTTCGTAACTTTGTTTGATGAGACATTTGCATCGTTAGAAATCTTGTGATTTTCCCTTCGCGATAATTCCATTTTAAATGAGTTTTCAGAACTTTGAATTTTTTCCCCTCTCTACTTATTGAGGCCATTCTAAGCCTCCTGGGACACTTCTGAAACTTTTGTGATGTTCCCTAGATCCATCTAGATCATGCCTCCCAACTGAAAGTACTTTTGGTCCCCAAAATTCATTACATTAAGTTTCATGTCCATCGGACTTACAATAAGAAACCCTTACCCAAACTACCTCACAAGGCCTAACAATATCAACATGTCCCAGAAAAAAGAAGTGATATAAAAAATTATCACTTTTACACAATACCCTTCTACAGGGTCTAAATAACAACATGTGATTTACAAATATGGCCACTCTCGACTAACTCAAGTAATTTCCCCATTTGTTCAACCATTTTTCCGAACATGTCCTCTTTACTGAGTTGTCCTTTTTCTAGTAATTGGTCTTCTCCTGGTGGCAGACTTTCCTACAACACTTCTTGATTGGATGTCTCCCTCGGAGGTGTCTTCCTGGTCTTCTTGTCCCTCTTTGGATGTAGATATGGATATAAGGCCCAAAAAGTGGCCTCATGATTTCAATCTCTATTACAATGGCCACAGTAGCCTTTCTCCTTCAGAAATGCATTCTCGCTACTCTTTTCCATGTGTGGAAAACAATATGCCATCCTCATCCTTCTCTTGGTTGCCATAACCTTCCTACACAAATATTTTCTCTTCCAACACTCGATGAGTTTCCTCTAGAGTCAAACTGGAAAGAATATTTGGTCTCAACTCTTTCATTTTGATGATCATATCTCCTCGAAGATGTCTCAAATCCTCGATCATGAGAAGTTGTTCTCTTGGTCTGCACTGAATCAATTTAATCTCTTGATGAAATGTTGACCTCTGGAGTCTCAGTGACTATCCTGGGGTCTTCTTCCTGAATGTTTTTGGATATTTCTCCAACATCCTTTGGGACATATCCTATCCCCACATATCGAGGCCAAACCACTGCCTCAATGGGATCCACAATACCTTGGCCATTAGTTCCAAGGCCTCCTCCTTCGTATCCCATTTTTCTCATCAAATTTAAGTCGATGCAATAAGGATGTTGTTCAAGGATTTCAAAAGAATCATCAAAATTAATCAAGAAAGGATCTACACATTATTTATTTACGTCCACCTCAAACTTGGACCCTTTGTCTACTTCTTGAGATGTGTCTAGTTGTTCCTGGTGAGAAGGATCAGTGGAAGATGTTTCTAGGAATCCTCCTTGGTTTATGGATGCATGTAGTTTTTTATAACCTAGGTCTACCAAGCCCTTTTCTATGCACAGGAAATGTCCATGCCCACGACGCAACAATATAGAGGAGCAAATTTTGGGCTCAGAACGTGGGAACAGACAGGTTAATTTTCGACGACAGAGATCCATCAGGTCAAATAGATCAACGAATCTCATCTATTCAGGTTCCAGAATCACATGGGTTTTAATATCAAGTTCAAAGTACTAATTTCCCGCAGACGCAGAGCCTGTGAAGAACCAAAGAGTCGAAGTCCCGAGAACCCGACACATCACTTCGACAATTTTCGTTCAGGATTTTTTGAGTATAACATTCATAAACTCCCGAAGCCCATATTTCTAAAGAAAATATGGACCGTTCGTCGGTCAAGACACATGACAACTTATCATTCCCTTTGGAGATTTTCCTCCAGGAGATTTTCATGTTTCACATTCAAAATTCCTGAAGAGACAAAGACCCAAAGTCCTGAAGTAAATTTAAATCATCCATCAGAGGGGACACGTGGTAGAAGATCTTTCACTTCAGAGATTTTCCTCTGGGATATTTTTCATGCTTCACATTTGAAACTCCAGAAGCTCGGACTTCCAAAGAGAATCTAGACCATTCATTCATCATGACACGTGGTGATAGATCATTCACTTCGGATATTTTCCTCCAGGAGGTTTTTCATTCTTCACATTTGAAACTCCCGAAGCCTGTACTTTCAAATAGAATATGGACCATTGATCCCAAGTCAACAAGAACTGACGATCCTTGCAACAAGTGAATATCACCCGAATCATAGATCATCATCATATCGATGACCATGCTTCATTACGGGGATGTAAACTTCTCGAGCATTAATTTTCCTAAGTTGTCCTACAATTGGAACCATGGTACGTTTTGAAGGATACGTGGAAACTTGTGGTGGATTACAGGCCCAAAGGAGGTCTGGATCCAAACCACACTCAAAATCTCCCTCAATCACATGCTTGAATGATATCATATCACCATGTCACCTCCTCTCATGCCACTCACTACTCTCTCTGCTCTCACCACCCGACACTTGTCCTCCATTAACCCCCATGCTGATCTCCATCGACAATGGCCCACCTCTCTAGATCAATGGTCCTTATCACAACTCAGACCTCCCCTAGACCGTTCTAACTTTAACGGTTGGGGGGGGGGGAGGGGGTGTTTGAGTAAGTAGTTTTCCCACTTCGTTCCCAACCTAATGTGGTGGCTCCTCAAGAACTCATACCCCACCTCTCTAATCTTCTTACTGCCTACCCCCCCTCAGAGTTCTTCTTGGTTTGTTTTTCAAAACTTCCCCCTCTCACCTTTTTCCACCTTATCCCCTCTCACTTCCCAACCTATCTACTCCTCCTCTCCCTACGTACCACTTGTATCCTTCACTACACGTAGCCAAATCCATACTCTCGATACCTCTATTGTATACACACATCCTCTCACTTTGACATATGTCTTCACACGTCATCTTCCCTCATGTACATTCATTCCATCTACCGATTGGATGTTCACCTCCACGTCTCCCCTCGTGACCGATGGGAAGACAACCATTCTAGCGAAGCTATTTCACAGGTATAGATGGCAGCTGACGAGGTCAATACAAAGTGCGCTTGGCTTCCAAAAGCTCAGGCATAGATAAAGAGTTAAGTCTTCAGTCACAGATCGATGCAGATTAGTTCCAGAAACACCTCAGCAAACCCTGCTCATGCAGCTGGTCATCTCCAGTGGCCTCCAACCACAAGCATACATGTCATCGTTCAACACATATATCTTCTCTGTCACTCTGAGGCTTTTTTTCATCCACTTAGTTCCTCTAGCACATGCAGCATTTCTGTCGTAGAGACAGTAGTAGTTTTATTTGATTAAGTCCAACATTTTTCCTAGATTAGATGGAAGAGTGGTCTTCTATGTGTGATAAGAACCACTCTTTCTGATTAAGTCCAGTGCCCTAGTAAAGTGAATTATTTGATTTACGAACAATTCCCTAAATTTAGGTCTCAGTTCGCACAGGACAAGAGCTTCTACAACTCTTTTAAATAGTTAGTTTTTGGATATTGCTAAGGTTGAATTTTTTAGGAAAGAATGAAAATACAAGAGACTGGTTGGACCTATTTTATGCACATATTAAATCTCTCTACTTGGTGAACATACTCTTGATGATAGTCCTTCGTTCAAATCTTCATGATTTTTCATTCTTATCTTAAATATAGTTTTTGATTTGTGCAATGTACATTTCATTTCCTATCAGCTATTGTATGACTTATTTTTATTGATATGCAACCTATCAAACAACTAATTCTTTGGCGAAGATTTTTTTTCTGCAACCTATGGGAGTTATTTTGTTTTGAAACATGTTTGATGTCTTGAAATGATATTTTAAGTATTGACCTTATTGCAGTATATTATTCATTGTTTAGTTTGTTATTTCCCTCTATTTTATATTATTTCACTGGTCTTTCATTAGTGTTCCATCATCCAAGGAGGGCCCTCTTCCATATCATTCTTCCAATCCAGCCTTGCCTTTGTCTCGATAGAATAATGTTCCAGATTCATTTTCAACACAAAATGAGAGCGGAGATATAATAAAGAAATGCACAGAGATATCGTAGATATTCAATAATTTAACAGAAATGTATCAGAGATTCAACCATAAACACAGATATATAGTAATACACAATTTCTATTAATGAAATAAATGTACAGAGACTATAAAAATACAGAGTGAAAGACTCACTAGAATGGTGGCATCTTATCTCTCAGAAGCGATGTGACGACTACATGCATTCGCAAGAATATGATTAAAATGAGGCTCTAAAGGCCTTTTTACAATAAACAGGAATTCCAAAAACCTTAGAGACATCCAAAAACCTAACCCTAGGAGATGAAGTGCCAAAAGTCGTGTGCCCCATTTGGGTAAGTTAGTACATCAACTTATTTGGGTCGTAACTTTTGCATACGATCTTCGATTTAGGTGTAGGATAACTCATTGGAAAGGTATCGTCGAGGAGATTAATTTTGGGGGCTCAATCATTATTTCTTCTATAATTGAGAATCTTGATCCCGAAAAACCTTCATTTAGGCCCTCAAAATGGCCCCGAAAGTTAAAACTGCTAAAAATAGTAAATTGCCAAAATTTCCAGAAAACTATTTTGAGCTAGTTGGAAAAGGTGGGTGACCACTCATATCCATCTGGATCAATTCTCCTTCCTTAGGAATCAATGGTATCCATTGTTTTGAGTGACTGGGGGAGAGGAAAAAGTGTTTGCTGAATCTGAATCTTGGTGAGTTGTTTGCCTTGTTGGAGACGTCGCGTTGCTCAGTTTGTGGAAGGTTATCACAAGCATGTGTCTGGAAGGGTTGGAACTTTTTAACCAGTCTTGATACATGAGATTCTTTTGTGCACAAGGAATATTTACACTTTTCTACAATCTTTTCGACCTGCTTTTATTGGATAGAAGGCATTTGGGCTGAGGTTGTAGTGGTTGCGGTATCCTTTTGTTCACCTTTTCAACAGATTGTGAAGAAGCTGAATTTTGTAGTATGAGATACTACCTTGCAACACTTTTTAGGTGGAACAGTAGTCAGAACTACCTCTAGTATTCTGTAGAGATGACCCTACAGAGAAACAATGACACTACGGGGTCAAGACTCATAAACAACATGGAGCTTCCACATATATGGTTTGCCCAAGAGAAAATCACAGACATTCAGTGGGGCAACATCAAATAACAGCTCATCCTTAAAGGGTTGATCTCATACTTGGTGAAGACACACGATGTTGTATGGTTGAGGGTGTGGTGTTGTCAACAATCCCAACTGTTTAACGACCTCTGCTGAGATGAGGGTCTTCTGGCTTCCGCTATCAACAATAAAATGCAGCAGGTCCCCTTCACCCACATATGTGAATGAAAAAGGTGCTCCCCCTCTTCAGGATTTGTTGGTTCTTACAGTTGAATTGCTGCGGTCGCGACAATAGCAGTGGGGTCTGTGTTGATGATCTATATTTTAACAGTATTTTTAGAATCAGATTCTGAATCAGGGTTTGGCTCCTTATCTTTGATCTTGACCACCAATGATTGTTTTGAGCGACATTCATCGGTGTTGTGCCAAGGGATTTTGTGTAAATCATACCATTTTTTGGTGTCGTTCTTTGTCTTCCTATGACCCTTCTTTTCCTGTGGCCTGGACTGGTTTTCAGGAGACTATTTGTTAGTTCCGTCTTTGT
Organism: Picea engelmannii; assembly: GCA_009831015.1. Lineage (NCBI taxonomy): Eukaryota > Viridiplantae > Streptophyta > Pinopsida > Pinales > Pinaceae > Picea > Picea engelmannii. Next base: position 673,850 of record ML783325.1, on the reverse strand, counting down.
CATACTTTGGTTGTTACAGATTGGTAGACCCAAACTCCCATTTGTTTTGGTGCTTAAATTTATGCTCTATTTTAATAGAATATCGATAAGAAACACTGATTGATTAGTTGTCCAGAAAATCCATTTCAGTTTCGATGTATTTGTGTAGAACCCCATGGTATTTCAAAACCAAATGTCGTTCGGAGTCTTTGATACCCAGCTTGGTGCGCAAGGTATGGAAGTTATTGGTGAACTATGGAACTTCTTGGCCTCTCTCTTTCCATAGTGTGGTCCATATCATGTACTGGTCCTCATAGTTTCGGATAGGGTAATATAGTTCCTTTACCGCATCCACAAAAAAATCCCAAGTGGGATCGACCCAATATATTCCAGAATCCTTTATGAAAATTTTATCCCAGTAACTTTCCCACCAATGTTTGACATGGGGGAGTGTTACACATTATTTTCTTCATACCTATGACCATTAATGATTAAACTTGTTTGTAGTCTTCAGAGGGGTCAGTGGCCTGAGTTCCTGAAGAAAGAAGGGAGAAGAACTTTTCCTGAGAAAAGAAGCTTCGTTTTCCTTTATGAAAACCCTATTAAAGATGATTTTCACATGTTGCACTATGGATAGGGTGCGAGAATGCCTGATTCTCATAAGCTGCACCATAGTTGGGTTGTGAGAGGTTCACAGGTTTCTCTATAAGCAGGGTGTGAGAATGTTCATACGTGGGAAAAACCAGCATTTTCGATGCTTCTAGAAGGAGAAACATCCATGGTGAGGTGGCATTCGAATGGTTTGGAACTTACTTGCTTTCATGATTTAGTGGGATCATCCTAACCTCCTCACCTTATCCTCTTCAACCTATAAACGGAGAGGAGCTCTCATGGAGAAGGTTAGCTTTTAGCTTTGTAGCTTTAGCTTTTGGGATTGCCTTGGATTGGATTGAGCTTTGGAGATTGTTAGTTTGGCTAGATGAGCCATTTTTTCAAGATACATTGTGAATATTATCAAATCTATGCTCTTAGAATTCTTGTAGTGGAAGTGCGTGGGGAATGAAGGACAATTGGAAGGGACCTTATGACATCAAGGCCATGGTTGTAATATCTCTTTCACCTTTAATATGATATAGTAATATGATTCTTTCCTATAAATCTTGTCGTGTTTTATTGTATGATTCCTTGATCACATACATAGGTTTATATTGAGTTTATGCTATTACTATCACTTTGGTTGGTTGCATTCTTTTGCAGGATCATCATCGTATGAGTGTTGAAATGGAGCTAGGATGGAGATGGCGTGAGGAGGTAGTGTTTAAACGATATGTCACCTATCCCTCTTTAGTTAGTAAATTCAATATTTAAAACTTAAGGAAAGCATCATGTTCTGTTGTGTTTTGTTGTAGATATAGGTGGATCTAGGGATATCAGTTAGTGTCTGCACCTACCGATTTATGCAATAACAAAATTGGTGACCATACTAGGGAATGAATTGTTTCCTAGTTAGTCTAGTTTCCCTTTCTTTGATTGCTTGTTTTCTGGTTTTTGAGTCTATGGGAGATCCATCCAAACTCTCTGGATATGAAAGTTAACTTAGACTCTTTTGTCCTTTTCCAAATTCTCTTTGATTTCAAGCAGTCTCGCACTATACTGGTCTACAACCTACGAAAACCTCTCAGTTTTGCACCCTACTGTGTAAACCAGTGCGACATGTTCGCACTCTACTTGTGTCCAGCCTGTGAACTCCATTGATTTTCACACTGCACCCTATAGCTATGTTGCGAACCCATTTGAAATTTTTGTTTGGAATTAGGATTTCCTATCTTTTGATGCCCAATTTTGCTTCGATCAGCTAGATTAAACTTTTGGAGCCTATATTGATATGTTTACAGTCTGGTTGACATTCTTTGAGTTGCTTTTAGCCATCTTTTTTTTGTTTGGTTTTGAAGGATTAGTCTCTTTCTTTGAATGTCTTTCAATTCCGAAGCATGTGTTTTCTTTAGAATTGTTTAGGGAATGATCAGATTTCTTTTGAATAGTTCGCTTTAAAAGAAAAAATTTAGTTTGGGTTTCTTTGTTTTAAGAAAGTTCATTATTTCTTTTAGTGAAATTTTTGAAACAAAAAGATTTAATTTCTTGCTTTATATTGGATTGGGGGCATGATTGCATTTGAAGTAGTAGAATTGCATGATTCTTGGCGTTTTTTTATCTTGAATTATGAAAAATTTAAGATTGGGGGCCATGAATCGTGCATTGGTGTACATTCTTTTTTTCTCATTTCTTGAGAATATTGATATTGATGAGTTTTAAGATTTTGGGACATTGTGCATTTGGGAATGATAAACGTTTTCTCCTTCTCGTAGCATAGCTTTCATCAAAATGAAAATAGTGCATCTTCATCTCTTTGCATAACTTCCGAGTCGGTCAAAACACCATATTGTTCACGCCATTTTCCTATTGAGTAACAACAACCATAGAATAAAGCACTTATAGAAATTGATTAGACATTTTTATATTTTCTAGTAGCAAACCTACATTAGATTAGTCGTAGGGATTTGGAATAGGTATGAAAGATAACTTTCCAAAGCTCCAAACAAACATAGTATCTTGTGATAGGGAGAGTTAAATCCACTTACTACATTTTGTCCTAGGAATCCCTTCTAACACAAGGGTCAATCATGAGGTCGCATTGAGACTGACAGAGTTACTCACCCTTCTTTTTTGGTCTTGGTGTAGAGATTGTGCATATTATGGGGGTCACTTGAAGGTATACCCACAATTGATGAGTGGAATCCTTTCAAGTTGATTTCGGGCTAGATACCCTACCCTTGCGTGTGGATCAGACTGTCGACTGTTTCCCCAGGCATCACTGTAGTGATTGGTAACCTTAGTGGCCTATATCTTTAGGGTCTTTACACAAGGTGACTGTGGAGGGGCAAGTCTTCACGGTACCTGGAATTAGCGTTGGCCAAACTCACTCGGGCTCCTTGGAGGGTATACCCATGATTATGTGTGGGAGCTTGCACCAAGGCATAAGTCCATTAAGCAGGTTGTCAATGTAACTTTTCCACCCACTCTATCTCAATCCCTTCTTACATTGTTCCTGCGACGTTGGATTTCACCACCAACTAGTGTGCTCATTGTGAGAAGGTTTTGTTTGCTTGTTTGCTTACTAGATTTTTAACGTGTGTTGTTTGTTTTTCCTAGTGGACTCTAGATTGGATATTTATTTTTATGGCATCAGTTCCCAGAATGACCAATGAAGGAATTCCTTTTCGAGGGGAACCTTTTGTTTTTCCTTCTTATGGAAACATTGGTCCTCCTCACATCACTACTTTGAGCCTTCCAGGTCTCATGATTGGATTGTCGGTATGGTTGTTTTATACTCAGGTAATCTCGAATGCAGTAAGTGCTTCAGTCGTAAGCACCTCCCCCCAAAAACATCAACTTCATGTTGATCCTTCACCATCTTCACCAATAAGATCTTCTTCGCCTTGTTCACTTGCAAGGCCTTCTTCCATTTCATCTTCTTCACTGAGTGAAATATCTCAAGATAGTAACTTGGTGGATAAGAAGAAGAAGAAATGAAATAATAATAAGAAGAAAAATAAGTAAGGATCCAAACCTCCAACCACTGTCAAACTGTTGGAAAACAACCAGTTACTATTAATCATGCTAGGAGTGTTGGTGACATCAAGATCATCCAAACAACTTGTAAGCCCAAGTACCCTTGTAGGCTTTGTAAGGGTATCCATCTTCTTAAGGATTTCCCTAGTCTATCCAATATTATAGAAGTTTGGTCTACACACCCTCACCAACCCATGTCATCAGCCTCTGAACAACATGTTGATGACCTCCCGTGAACTGGTCACAATATAGTTGGGAATAAGAAAAGTAGAGACAAGTTCCCGTGTATGTTATGAAAAGGGCATCATCTAAATCATATTTTCCCTCATATGGAAGAAGCCTCAAAATTCCTGGAAGACATGACTATTTCACAGCCTCAACTTCCAAATGCTTATTGCAAACTTTCTCTCAACCCATTTGTAGTTGATGGAATGATCAATCTGGTTCCCCCGTCGGTCAATTCAGTTGATCAAGTGGTCAATCTGGTCACATCCTTGATTGAACCAGTAGACCAAGTGGTCAATCCACTACCATCCTCGGTTGATCCCACTCTCCTATTAGAGAGTGAAACCCAAGCGTTTGTTCCTTTTCCAAGCGTCGATCCCATTCTCCCATTGGAGAATACAACCCAAGTGGTCGATTTGATCTAGCCATCGGTCTATCCTACTCTACCGCCAAAGAGTAAACCTGATACTGCCCATGTTTTTCTAATTGATACAAACTCTACCATGCCAGGGGGTATTCCTCCTTCTCCTATGGAACCCCCTCCAAGTAATGAGGCCATCTTTTTTGATTGGGGTGTGCTAACTGGACCTTGTCTTCCCTCTCACATTCCTTTCCATATTACAATAGAAGTTTGTGGTCGGGACGTTCCTCAGAATTTGATAGATGAAGGTGCATCTATTAGTATTTTTTCCTCTTTTGCATGGAAAGCTTTGGGTTGTCCTCAGCTTGCCCCGGTTACGCAGAATCTGTTATCTTTTAACAGAAGAACTAGTCAACCTTTAGGGACCCTTCCTCAATTTCCTGTAACTTTGGGAGGGAAAACTGTCTTTATTGACATCATGTTAGTCCAAGACCCCTTGGATTTCTCTTTACTCCTTGGGTGGGATTATGTCTATGCCATGAAAGCTATTGTGTATACTCTTTTCGTGTGATATCTTTCTCTCACGATGGATGAGTTGTCACTGTTAATCAACTTTCATTCATTGACCCTACTTGGATTGCCTCCCTGAATGGTTCTTATATGTAGATGGTATTGCCCCCGCCACAGGTCAATTATGTGGCATTGTCGCCCATGGTTTCAACTTATCATGACTTAGATCCAGTAGTTGACATGATGATCTCTTTGATAGGGTTGCTAGAGGCTGATCTCTTTACTCATGCTGCAACCCTCGACATGGTTTCATTCCAGAGTGTCTTTCTTCCTTCCAGTGAAGACCTCTTGGAATCCATGACCAAGTTTTGTCCCGTGACATGTTGTTCTTCCGGAGCATTTTCCTCTTGGAATCCATGATCAAGAAGAGATTCAAGGATAGTTTTTGCGTCTCTGAGGAAACCTCGTTAAAAAATGAAACAAAGGTCTTCGAGCATGATTTTTTGATTTCAAGCTCGTTAAAAAATGAAACCAGCTTTGAGCATGGTTTTCTGATTTCAATCTCGTTAAAAAATGAAACCACTTATGAGGATAGTTGTTTTGTCTCTATGGAAACCTCGTTAAAAAATGAAATAGAGGTTACAAGCTTAGTTCTTATTTTTGTGTCAAGCTCGTTAAAAAATGAAATAGTTTTCCTCCTCTCTATTTGAGTCAAGTCCTTCATCTAGTATTTGAAGCTTCATTTCATTCTCCTTTGCAGTTGGATGAAATGAAGCTTGGGGGGCATTTGCCTCAGCCTCTGGACTTCATGCTGAATTTGAGCCACTAGCTTCTTAAAGTGGGGGCTAAGTACCAACCATCCTTGTGTTTTGCATTGGGAAATCCAAGCATAGTTTTCTATGGTTCAAGCTTGTGTAAAATTAAACCACCTGTTCCAAGCATAGTTTCCTCTGGTTCAATATTGTGTAAAAGTGAAACTAGGTCCAAGCATAGTTTTGGCTAGTTTTAAAGCTTCCATAAAAATGAAAACAATCCCGAGCTTAGTCTTTGTTCTTTTTCATGCTCGTAAATACATGAGAATAAGTTACCGAGCTTAGTCTTTGTTCTTTCTCATACTCGTAAATCAATGAGAATGTAACCAAGTATACTTTTATCACTTTTTCAGACTTGTGAAGGTTATACGAAAAAGGAACCACTGGAGTTCCCTTTAAGATATTTTCAGACTCTCTAAACATGAAAAGATTGTCGAGCGATCTTGTTCTTTTCACGCTCGTAAAAGTATTTGAAGAAAACGTTTGGTGGGAAATAGCTTATAATTTTTTCAGTCCTATCAAACTAATTTATGAAAAAGGAACTGGGAGAGTTCTCTTTAAGTGTTTTTTAGACTCTATAAACATGAAAAACCCCTGAGTTTTCTTTCTTTGGAGTCATAAAACAAACATTGAAAGGCCCATGTGGGACCGAACCACTCCTTCCTAGGGTTCGTTAAACATACTCCGAGGGACTCATCTGAAGGATGAGCTTACATTTCAAGCATATGTTATCCTCCTCAAGCTTGTGTAAAAATAAAGATGTACTCACCAGAAATGGTGGGGGGGAAAATTGGGAAAGAAATATGTCTAAACCTGTATTCCATGGAAGAGTCACTTTTGAACATGACACCCTTTCACTCGCTTTGTGTCTAGGTTGGAGATCCGCTAGTCTCTTGATCATACTCCTTTATAAGATTACAAATTGGTATGTGATCCCTATTGTTGAGTCAGTGTTTCCAAGATAGTTGTTGTGTCATCAATATGTTAAAAAAGATGTCCAACCCAAAAGGACTTCTATTGCGTCGGCCATTTCTGTAGTCCTTAAGCCTTTTATTATGTCGGCCATCCCTGAGTCAGTCTTGAATCACTTGTTACTTTGATCTACATCAAATCTTGTTACCTGTTTCATGTCATGGATGTGGGATACATTAAGGCCCTCCTGTGACGTGTATTTTCCTGTTGACTTCAACTCATTATCCAGGAATTAGACATAGAAACCAATTGGTACCTTGGAACTTGCATGCCTCAATGGCAGGTTTCCTCACTTTCGACAGTGGGTTTTCATTATTGACCTCTGATCGGAAGGTTCCACCGAGTGTTCAACCTCAACTCATTTGATTCACATTCGTTGGACTGTACTAGAGTACCTTGGGAGTCATTGACATTAATGGTGATTTCCCTCGCACTTGTTAACAATATACACTAATTAATGGTAATCAAGTGGTTTCTACCATGTTTGACTTCAGCACATGTATTCACATGGTTAGATTCGTACTATAGAGTGGTGGAGATCAAGACCCTGGATATTTTTCTGATAGATCCAGGTTGCGTTGGAGTATATTCAATGTACTGTTGCATAGATCCACATTGTATGTCTGGTGGCTATGTTCAAATTTGAATCCTTAACACATAGATCCATAGTTTATTTTTGGTCGCTATGTTAAGATTTGATTCATAATGGCATGGATCCACAATGTATGTTTGGTGGCCATGAATTTTCTTACTTAACATGGATCTTTGCATGTCGACATTTATGCTTTGAGTCATTTGTATTCTAAGTATGGTAATGCTTACCTCATTGACGATATATTATTATACTGTATTTCCTTGTTTTTTGGCAGGTTTCTGACCGACTGTTCCTTGTTCCGTGTTCCCTACACACACTCGACAAAGTATTTCAGCTATCACTTTGTTCTAACTTCATACTTTGGGGGGCTCTCTGTTACACATTATTTTCATCATCCCTATGAATGTTAATTATGTAAACCTATTTGTAGTCTTCAGAGGGGTCAGTGGCCCGAGTTCCTGAAGAAAGAAGGGAGAAAAACTTTTCCTAAGAAAATACGTTGCATTTTCCTTTATGAAAACCCTATTAAAGATGATTTTCGCATGATGCACTATGGCTAGGGTGCGATAATTCTTGATTCTCGCAGGATGCGCCATAGCTAGGTTGCGAGAGGTTCACAGGTTGCTCTATAAGGAGGCTGTGAGAATTCTCATATGTGGCAAAAATGAGCATCTTCTCAATGCTTCTAGAAGGAGAAACTTCCATGGTGAGCTGGCATTCGAATGGTTTGGATCTTACTCGCTTTCATGATTTAGTGGGATCATCCTAACCTCCTCACCTTATCCTCTTCAAATTATAAAAGGAGAGGAGCTCTCATGGAGAAGGTTAGCTTTTAGCTTTGTAGCTTTAGCTTTTGGGATTGGCTTGGATTGGATTGAGCTTTGGAGATTGTTAGCTTGGCTAGATGAGCCATTTTGTCAAGATAGATTGTGAATATTATCAGATCTATGCTCTTAGAATTCTTGGAGTGGAAGTGTGTGGGGAAAGAAGGACAGTTGTAAGGGACCTTACGACATCAAGGCCATGGTTGTAATCTCTCTTTCACATTTATTATGATACAGTAATATGATTCTTTCCTATAAAGCTTGTTGTTTTTTATTGTATGATTCCTTGATCACATACACAGGTTTATATTGAGTTTATGCCATTACTATCACTTTGGTTGGTTGTGTTCTTTTGTAGGATCATCATTGTATGAGTGTTGGAATGGAGCTAGGATGGTGATGGCATGAGGAAGAGGCGTTTAAACGATATGTCATCTATCCCTCTTTAGTTAGTAAATTCAATATTTAAAACTTAAGGAAAGCGTCATGTTCTGGTGTGTTTTGTTCTAGATCTAGGTGGATTTAGGGAGATCAGTTAGTGTCTGCACCTACAAATTTATCCAAAAATAGGGAGAGATTTAAAGAGTGCTAAGGTGATCTTTTCCCTGTCGGAAAAATTATGAACAAAGAAATAACGTTTTAACAGATTTAACCATTTTTCTAGGGCATGCACATCTATCTGACCTTCAAATACGGGAATATAAAAATTAACCTGTACCTTGAAAGGACAGGTGATTCCAAAGTGGTTGTTTGATGAAGATTCACCTGTTACTATCGACAGGCATTGAAGGATGTGGGGAAAATTCTCCATCATTTTGTCCCTCTATCACATGAGAGCTTGCTCAAGAAACAGATTTATAAGATCATCTGCTCCATCGTTTTTCTTTTCTTCGGCCATGGAGGGTTTCTTGGGTGTGCTAGAACGATTGTCTTCAAGAGAGACAAGCTCCAGAACCAACTTGCTATACTCGGACGTCGTCGAAGACATGCACTGAAAAAATGATCAAGAGTAGTCTACTCTGATACCACTGATCCAGATTTATTTTTGGCATGAAATGAGAGTGGAGATATAATAAAGAAATGAACAGAGATATCACAGATATTCAATAATGTAACATAAATGTGTAATATCCCTAAGGTTGAACCCAATTGTAAATGTAAATTCAAATTTACTTAAGCTGGTGAGATGTATGACATCATTTTATATTCACATTTCATGGTATAGTGTGTGCATGTACTGCACAGTAAAATGAAGAAGTGTGCACATTCCTGGATACTGCACGCAACAACTTGAGTGCGCATGATTGTGAGGCTAGTGAGCCTTTGTGTATATGCTATGTTTTATAGGCTGGTGAGCTAGCTATTATAAGCTAGGAGGCTTATGTTTTGATTAGCTCAAAGAGCCTAGATGTTAAAGGCTAGTACGCCTATTTTTATACATGTCTCATAATTAATATAAATACATTGTTGCATGCAGACCGACCACGATAAAAGAGATGGGGGAATAAACTCCACTAGTTAGGAAAGGGAGGGGCCTAAAATTTAAGGAAAATGGATAAGCTAAGGAGCTTAAGCCAAAAAGGAATATTATATTAAAATTTCTTAAAGTATAAAGTATGGATAATTATTTTATCCTAAGTTCTAAGTTGGGAACAAGTGGGCCAAAGTAGCTCCCAACATAACAAGTGTCAAGCTAGGGACATGCATACATATTGAGGGAACTTAGTTCATTTTCGGGCATCTTTTTTATCATAATTTCCATCATTCTAGGCATAACTCCTTCCATCCTAGAGTCATCCAGTCAACCATCCATGAGCATGTACACACCCATTGAGATATCCTTTGTATCTTGATGACTGTACCTGAACCCGTATCCATAGCCATTTTTGGTGTTGGTGTAGCTTGTTAGCTTGGGAGATGGACTGAAGAGGCAGGTTGTCAGGCCGGTGAGCAGTTCTCTGGGTGAGAGAATTGTTGGGGATTAATCCCCTAAAGGTGATAAAATGAAGCTACAGCGCTTTGAGATTTCTTGTCTGGCTTTTTGTTGAAGCCTAAAAAGGAGGTGGGGTAGTTGAAGGACTATTGAGTAGAGAAAAGGAACAGTTCATGGGTGGGACAGGCATGTGGGGAATGAGAGACTGTAGGTTGTTAGTTTGAATTGACACCTAAGAAAAAGCCTTTCCTGTTGTCTATGAGTGTTTAGCTTGCTTAGGAATCCCTTTACCTGGGTGGGGTTTAGTCCCAACTCGGGGGTGACTCATTGTTGAGAGTGATGAACAATGTGGTCTAAGGCTGGGAGGTTCATGGAAGGAATTTGGTGACATTCTTGCCAAGATAAGTGCCAATTGTGTGATAAATTTACATGCTGCATTGTTATTTACGTGTTTATTTTTATGGGTATTTCCTATATATGTTGCATGTATATGATTATTGTTATTTCAGTGTGAATACGTGTATTTACATATGTATTTGTATGTTTACATTTTATGTATAAGGCTTCTGGAAGAGTTCTATGTGTGTATATTTTAATTGCTTGCAGTCCTTCAAAGAAAAATTTATGCAACATAGCTAAGTTGGATACTGGGTATGTTACAATATGTTCCGTAGAGAGAACAGTAAGATTTCTCTAGCGTAGAATAGCCCAACATGGATGGCTAGGGACGTTACAACATGGTATTAGAGCTTCAGTTTTCAGCACTGAGCCTAGATGGGCCGAGCAATTTCAGTTGAAGAGAATATTCACAGAAGATTTATTTCAAACCGGCCAAATTTCGAGTTGCAGAGCGTCCATGGTAAATTTTGGAACCAATGACACAAAATTTGGAAAAGTCCCAATTCTTGTTGTTAAATTCGTGAGAAAATGGAGAAATTTGACCATGTGATGAGATATTACTGATTTAGTATCTATTTTAATAAATTCGAACCTAGAATTAGTCGAATTTGAAGTTACAATGTAGCCATAACAGATGGAGCGAGATTAATAAATAAAATTTTCAATTCATGATTGATTTTTGGGTAAATTCGTTCTAGAAATGCCAACCCAGATCAATTTGTTATTGCAGAAGTTGAATGGGTGTTATTGGGGTGAAATTGAATAAATTTCATAGTTGCAGAATGTATCTGGTAAATTCGAGAAAACGTTAAGCAAAATCCCCAATTTTTGCAACGGAATTCAAAAGGAATTGATGCACATAAAAATGAATGTGCATAGGTGGGTGCACTAAAAATGCATGATGCACAGTGAAAATCTTGTGATAGGTAAAATTCAGAACTACACGGCAATATATTGGCGTGCTGGTTGAAAAATGAACAAAAAATTAATGGGAAAATTCAAATGACCATAACTTTCTGCTCCATACTCAGAATTGAGCATGTGAGTAGGCATTGGAAAGGTCTTGGAAAGAAGAATATAACTATTCACCCAAAAAATTGATCAAGGAATCAAATTCTTCAGGAAATCGAAAGAAATTTTTCTGATATATTATTGAACCAAAATGGTTCATAATTTTCACAAATTGTTGAAACAGTTAGCGTGACAAAGTTTTGTTGACTACACATTTTGAAAAGTTAACAAAAACTATATCATATCAAAATCAACACAGAGTCCATAGTAATTGATCTAAAAATGATAAAGGCTTGTATTCTTGAAAATATTTGCAAGTTTTAATTCAAGTGTTATTATGCAAATGGATCAATTTTGCTAACACAAATTTTATAGAAATTACACATTCAAGATACAATAATTACCAACAAAATACAGTGAACAATAAACACATAACACAACAAATGATAAAGGAGTTCACCCCTCTCTTGGGCTACATCTCCTAGTCCAGCTTCCAATGGATCTTTTATATTATTTTCTCAAAGTGCTAAAATATGTGCTTTACAATGCTCAAAATTCCAAATAGATGGATCCAATGGCTTCATAACATCCAAAAACCCCTAGCTGGGCTTTTTCAGCACCTAATTTGGCCAAAAATTGAAGAAGATAGGCTTCTTGGAAGCTCCCCTTCAAACTTGTTGTCTCTAGATCAACAAATTGCACCTCTGTGTGTCCAACCTAGCACCCACGCTCATTTTTGTGCTAAAACCTAGCACCAGGCACATAACCACAAAACTGTGTGAACTATAGGATGGTTAGGGTGCCTAGCCCCTAACCGCCAAATCGTTGGGCATGTGGCTTATCATACGACCGCACCCACACACAAAAAAGGGCCAAGGTTTAAACTCATGGTAGTGCGCCAAGTGTCCAGGCGCGCAGGCTCCAAATTCATTCGAAAAAATGCATGCAAGTGGTGGTTATATGGTAAACAATATGTGACAGGAGGCCGGGGCTTATCCCCAGCTAGGACCGTGCCCAACAAAGAAATAATTCAAACTTATATATATATATGAAACTGTTTATATAACAAGAACCAATGGTGGGTGCGTCGGTTGGGCGACCCTTCATAAAGATCTTCCACTGCTCGAAGATCACAGAGTCGAGTCCTACCGACTACACAAGTTTTAACCATAGCCTAGGTGACATGTGGCGACCCTTTCTTGGGCCATGTGTCACCAATCCATTCGCCACAAATTCCACATGTCAAGAAATGATTCGACCATCCAACTGCCAACTTTCTGCCAACTCATCCTTGCCACATCAACATACGGCCCTACCACGTCAGCGTACAACTCTGCCATGTCATCGTATGGCCCTGCCATGTCAGCATCCGTACGGACTGTACGGACTGTACAATCAATAAAATTTGTTTTTCCTGTTTGATGATTTGAACAAAACATGATATCTCACTCATCCTACGTCCATGTGAACCCGAATGAGTTGCATTGGGTTCGTGACGACGAGGCCTATGCACTTGTTCGATTTGAAGTGATTCCAAGCACTTTGAATTTTGAGCAAAATTTGATCCCCTGGATCAGTAATGGAAGAGACATAGGGAAATTATAGACAAAAAGATGAAATCAGAGGAATGAATGTCCATTTGGGTATTGAAGGAACAAACTCCAATGGGCATGGAGAAGGAAGGGATGAAAACGTGAATATGGTAAAGACCATTAAGATTTTGCAGAGCTATGTAGAAAGACATAAAGCTGGTAATGAAAGACTTATAAAATCCAAGGAGCAGAAGGATGACTTCAACATGAAGTTATTGGAGAGCATGAATAAAATAGAAAACAAATTGGATAAGGAGAGTGGCTCAATAAAATCAGCAAGTCACGGACCTTCCGATGAGAAAAGAAGAGCAAGAAGTGTTAGCAGGCATTACCATCACTCCCCGAGGCATTCCAATAAGAGAGAACATATCAACTCAAGTCCATCCCCTATCAGGAAGCACTAGAGGTCTGGGGTGGATGAGATACTAGGAGAAATGAAAAAAATTGAACCTCCTACATTTGATGGTGAGCACAAGAAGGATGAAGATGCAGAAACATGGTTGTTGGGCATGAGAAAGTATTTTCAATTGCATATATATTATTCTCATGTAGAAGGTATAATTTCTATCTATCAAATCAAGGGAAAGGCATCCATGTGGTGGGATTAGCTTGTGTAGGTGCAGCTCATCAAGGAGAAAAGTGTCACTTGAAGGGAATTCAAGAAGTATTTCGAGAAGAAATACTTGAGTAAGAGATACTATGACAAGAAAATGAAAGAGTTCTTTGAACTCAAACTTGTGAGTATGACCATTGATGAATATGAAAGAAGGTTTTTAGAATTTCTGAAGTATGTCTCTTTCATAAAGGATGAGACAGTTAAGATTTAGAGGTATTTGAGTGGATTTCCATCCTTCATCGGTGACAAAATACAATATCATGATACTAAGACATTGGAGGAAACCATAAGGCAAGCTAAATGCCTTTATGATCAACAAAAATCAAGAACAAATTTACAAAAAGATTGGGAAGACAAAAATAAATTCAAGGTGGATCAGAGGAAGAAGGGGTCTAAGCCATCATTCTTAAAAAATAATCCACAGGGAAAACAAACTCCTAGAGAGCCTAGAATGATTGAAATGGGGGGTCAAAGGCCAAGGCAACCACCTATTCAATGTTGGGGTTGTAAAGGAGATCATATGTTCAGAGATTGTCCTCACAGAGGTGAAAAAGGGAGAACTGTTCACAATGTACAATAAGATGAAACAATGGAGGACATGGATATAAATGTGCCAAGGATATATGTAGCCCTGGACAAAAATTAAGCAGAGTATCAGTCACATATGATCGAAGTGGAAGGTATGATTAAAAACCCAACCATTTCCATTTTAATTGATTCAGGATCTAGTCATAGTTATATAGATCCTAAGATGGTGGAAAGTTTGCATTTGCCAAGAAGCAAGCATGGGAAATCTTGGTTGGTGTAGCTGGCTACTGGAGCCAAAATAAAATTTAATGATATGGTTAAGTCATGTCTTATGGACATGAATGGACTGAACACCAAGGTATATTTGAACATCTTTCATTTAGGTTCTTATGATTGTCTAATTGGGATGGATTGGTTGGACCAACATCATTCCATCCTAGACTATCATAACAAGGCATTTACTTACTTGGATGAGGAAGGGACCCAAAGGAAAGTGCAATGAATTCCTAGGGTAGTAACCATCAAAGAAATTTCATCTTTGCAGCTAACAAAATGTTATAGAAAAGGGTGTCAAATATTTGCATCACATACAGAAGAGACACCTAAAGATAAGGTGCCAAATTTGGAAGATCATGCAGTCCTCGAAGATTTTGAAGATGTGCTCAAGGAGGTACTAGGACTACCCCCAAATAGAGTTATTGATTTCTCCATAAATTTAATTCCAAGAGTAGGTCCAGTGTCAAAGACTCCTTACATAATGAGTACACTAGAGCTAAAGGAGTTGCAAATGCAACTTGAAGAGATTCTAAAAAAGGGGTATATATTCCCAAGTGTTTCACCTTGGGGTTCCCTAGTCTTGTTTGTGAATAATAAAGATGGAACATTAAGATTGTGCATTGATTTCAGATAGTTGAATAAAGTGACTGTTAAGAACAAGTATCCTCTGCCAAGGATTGATGATCGTTTTGATCAATTGAAGGATGCAAAGATATTTTTGAAGATAGATCTCAGGTCAGCATACCATCAGTTAAGGATTAAAGAGGAAGACATCAACAAAACCACCTTCAGGGAAATGTATGGTCATTATGAGCTCACAGCAGTGCCACTTGGGTTGTCAAATGCACCAGTTATTTTCATGTTCTTAATGAATGGTGTTTTTCGAGAATATTTAGACAAGTTTGTCATTGTCTTTTTGGAAGAAATTCTTGTATATTCCAAGTTAGAAGAAGAACATGAGCATCATTTGAGGATGGTGTTGCAAGTGTTAAGGGAGCATCAGTTGTATTCCAAGTTGAGAAAGTGCTCATTTTATCAGAAGAAAATTCATTATTTGGAGCATATCATTTCAAAGGATGGGATAGCAGTGGATCTTGAGAAGATAGAATCCATTAGAGAATGGTCAGTGCCAAAGAATGTGATAGAGGTCAGATCATTCATGGGCTTTGCAGGATACTAGAGGAGATTTATTGAAGGTTTTTCAAATATTGCACACCCAATCACTTCCTTGCAAAGAAAGGGTGTGAATTTTCAGTGGACAGTGGATTGTGAAAAGAGTTTCCAACACTTGAAACAATTGTTAACAAGTGTTCCAATACTAAGGATTGAAGACCCAAATGAAGACTTCATTGTATGCACAGA
This sequence comes from Picea engelmannii, assembly GCA_009831015.1. Lineage (NCBI taxonomy): Eukaryota > Viridiplantae > Streptophyta > Pinopsida > Pinales > Pinaceae > Picea > Picea engelmannii. The sequence goes on along the minus strand of ML783325.1, from coordinate 658,225 downwards.
TGGATGTAAAGAATGACTTGGTGGAGTCCTCAGTCAAAATGGATTTGTGATATGTTATGAATCAAGGAAGTTAAAAGAGCATGAAAGACACTATGCCACTCATGATTTGGAGTTGGTAACCATAGTGCATGCCTTGAGGAAATGGAGACACTACCTCATGGGCACGAGGTTTGAGCTGAGAACAAACTATAATGATCTGAAATTTTTATTTGATCAACCAACTCTAAATGCTAGGCAAACCAGATGGTTAGAATTTCTAAGTGAATATGACTTTGATATAAAGCATATCAAGGGAAAAGAGAACAAAGTAGATGACTCACTCAGTAGAAGAGTACATGAATTGCATTCTACAGCCATTAGCATGTACCAATAAAATTTGAAATAAATAATTACAGAGGTTGCCAAATTACATTTGCATTAAAAGGAATTAGTGGCAAAGTTACAACAAGGTATTTTGTAGCAGAAAATTGAAGATTACAAGCTAGATAATGATGAAATTCTCAAGTATAGGGGCATAATTTATGTACCAAATTCTCAAGAGTTGAAAGATATGATATTGAGAGAAATGCATAATGTGCCTTATGCTGGGCACCCAGGATATCAGAAAACTATTCCAGCTGTCAAAAGCCAATATTATTGGCCAAGCATGAAGAAAGAGATTGATGATTTTATGGCCAGATGTTTGGAATGTCAAAAGGTAAAGGTTGATCATAGACATCGAACTAGTTTTCTACAACCATTACCCATTCCTGAGTGGGAATGAGAAGCTGTAACCATGGGTTTCATCACCAAAATACCCAGAACAAACAAGAAACATGATTCTATCATGGTAGTGGTGGATAAGCTTACTAAAGCTACCCATTTTATTCCAGTTAAGCTCACTCACAAGGCAATAAACATTGATGATGTTTATATGAAGGAAATTTCCAGATTACATGGGATACCCAAGATAATTGTGTCTAACAGAGATCCAAAATTTTCCTCAAAAATTTGGAAGGGATTATTTAGTGGATTTGGAACAAATTTGAATTTTAGCACAACTTATCATCTAGAATCAGATGGACAAACATAGAGAGTAAATCAAGTGATTGAAGATATGTTGAGGATGTATGCGATGGATAAACCATTAAAATGGGAAGACTACCTACACTTGGTAGAGTTTGCTTATAACAATGGGTACCAAGCATCTCTAAAGATGATCCCATTTGAGGCACTCTATGGCAGAAAGTACAACACACCAGTAAGTTGGAATAACCCAACAGACTGAGCAGTGGTTGGGCCAGATTTTCTCAGGGAAATGGAGGAGAAAATGATAAAAATAAAGAAAAATTTAAAGGCTTCCCAGGACAGGAAGAAAATCTATGCTGATACAGGTAGAACTCACAAGGAATTTAAAGTGGGTGACCATGTGTTGTTGAAAGTGAAAGCCAACAGAAGTTCCCTGAAGTTGGGAAACTGTTCAAAATTGGCATCTCGCTATTGTGGGCTATTTGAAATCCTAGAGAGGATTGGTCCATTTGTTTATATGATTGCATTGTCTACATCTATGTCTGCTAATAATGTATTCCATGTATCTTTGCTCAAGAAATATATACCTAATGCCAATCATGTTATTGATTGGAATGTGACTCGGGTGGAGAAAGAAGGTGCTTTCCAAGTGCATCTAGTACACATTCTAGACTGAGAAATCAAATAGCTATGGAATCGAGCCATAGGTATTGTAAAGGTCCAATGGACTTGGAACGGTCCTAAGGACGCTACTTGGGAGCATGAGGATGCAATGCGGGTAGAATACCCGCTTCTTTTTGAGGATTTTTGAAATTTTGTTGTACATGGGTACATGATGCACTAAGGATATTGCATAAATAAGGGGAGGGGGTTGTAATATCCCTAAGGCCAAAACCAATTTTAAATGTAAATGCAAATGTAATTAAGCTGGTGAGTTGTATGGCATCATTTTATATCCACATTTCATGGTATAGTACGCGCATGTACTGCACAGTAAAATGAGGAAGTGTGCACATTCTTGGATACTGTGCGCAACAACTTGAGTGTGCGTGATTGTGAGGCCATTGAGACTTTGTGTATATGCTATGTTTTATAGTCTGGTGAGCCAGCTATTATAAGCTAGGAGGCTTATGTTTTGATTAGGCCGGAGAGCCTAGATTTTAAAGGCCAATGCGCTTATTTTTGTACATGTCTCATAATTAATATAAATACATTGCTCCATACAGAATGACCATGATAAAAGAGATGGGGGACTAAACTCCACTAGATAGAAAAGGGAAGGGCCTAGAAGTTAAGGAAAATGGATAAGCTAAGGAGGTTAAGCCAAAAATGAATATTATATTAATATTTATTAAAGTATAAAGTATGGATAATTATTTTATCCTAAGTTCCAAGTTGGGAACAAGTGGGCCAAAGTAGCTCCCAACATGACAAGTGTCAAGTTGGGGACATGCATACATATTGAGCGAACTTAGTTTATTTTCGGGCATCTTTTCGATCATCTTTTCCTTCATTCTAGCCATCAATCCTTTCATCCTAGAGTCATCCAGTTAACCATCCATGAGCATGCACACACCCATTCAACTATCCTTTGTATATTGATGACTATACCTGAACCTATATCCATAGCCATTTTTGGTGTTGGTGTAGTTGCTTAGCTTGGGATTTGGACTGAAGAGGTGGGTTATGGGTGAGAGAATTGTTGGGGATTGATCTCGTGAAGGTGATAAATTGTAGCTACAGTGACCTGAGACTTCTTGTCCAGCCTATTGCTGAAGCTCGAAAAGGAAGTGGGGTAGGCGAAGGACTATTGAGCAGAGAAGGGCACACCTCTTGGGTGGGACATGCATGTAGGGAATGAGGGACTATAGCTTGTTAGTTTGAATTCGCACCTGAGATGAAGTCTTTCCTGTTGTCTATGAGCCTTTAGCCTGGTTAGGAATCTTTTTACCAGGGTGGATTTTAGTCCCAGCTCGGGTGTGACTCACTGTTGAGAGTGATGAATAGTGTGGTCTAAGGATGGGAGGTTCGTGGAAGGTTTGCACTCAGTTGGTGACATTCTTTCCAAGATAAATGTCAATTGTGTGATAAATTTACATGATGCATTGTTATTTACGTATTTATTTTTATGGGTATTTCATTTATATGCTGCATGTATATGTTTACTATTATTCCAGTGTGAATACGTGTATTTACATATGTAATTGTATGTTTATGTTTTATGTATAAGGATTCTACAAGAGTTTTGTGTGTGTATATTTTAATTGCATCCAGTCCTTCAAAGAAAAAATTATGTGGCATAGCTCAGTTGGATACTGGGTATGTTACAATATGTTCTGTAGAGAGAACAATAAGAGTTCTTTGGCATAGTGTAGCCTAGCATGGGTGGTCAGGGATGTTACAAATGTATCAGATATGAAACCATAAACATAGATATACAATAATACACGATTTCTATTAATGAAAGAAATGTATAGAGACTGTAAAAATACAGAGTGAAAGACTCACTAGAATGGTGGCATCTTGTCTCTAAGAAGAGATGTGTTGGTTACTTGCATTTGCAAGAAGATGATTACAATGAGGCTCTAAAGGAAATTTTAAAATAAAAATGAATGTAAAAACTCTAGACATCCAAAAGCCTAACCCTAGGATATGAAGAACCAAAAGTCATGTGGGCCCTATTTGGGTAAATTAGTACATCAACTTTCGGAGGTCGTAACTTTTGCATACAATCTCCATTTTAGGCATATGATAGCCCGTTGGAAAGGTATCGTAGAAGATATTCATTTGGGATAGATCAATAATGCATTTTACCATCATTGAGAAGATCGATCCTAAAAAACCTTCATTTAGGTCCTCAAAATGGCTCCGGAAGTTAAAACTGCTAAAAATAGTAAATTGCCAAAATTGCCAGAAAATTGTTTTGAGCCAGTTGGAAAAGGTGGGTGGCCACCGATATCCACCTATATCAAATAAAAATCTGACAAAACAACAAAAGAGTTAAAATAAACAATCATTCTAAACTGATAGGTGGACTAGCTTTGCCCTTTAACAATGAGGTGCAGATCTTAGGACCAACATCTTTTGGCACTGTTGTCGGGGAACGGAGTAATGAAATATATTTAACTGGGAGAAAACAAAATTGATCAGATATGACCTTTGATGGTGAACATATATTAGACACAGACAGACTATCATATTTCACCTTGCGACTTCACTGAGTAAAATTTAAAGAAGAAATATTGGCACCCAGAAAGGGATTCAACAGATCCAAATCTGAAAACAACAAAGACAAGAAGGTTGATTATAACCTTGATAATAACATAGTAGGATCTGAGATATAAAAGAAAATAAGGAAATCTATTGTAGCTCATAGATACACTTCCCCCCTTAAGGGAAAATCTACACACCAAGAGAATACTTCAAACCAGCATCACGAGCAGCTTGAATTTGCTAGCCCTGAGAATCATATTTCCAAAGGGGCTTAGACATCTCCTACTCTTGATTCCACTTCAACATCCAGTCTTGCATCCACTCCTGTATCTCCCATAAATTTGCATATTCCTATTGTTCAAGCCATGGTCATTAATAGGATGGATGTCATAATTTCTGCCAGATATGCACCCTTAGTTCTACATGTAGTTTTACATTCACTCCCAACCATAGATTACATGAAGTATATACCAAGATATAATGGGGAAGGTGAAATAATTGTTGAAGAACATCTGGTAGCCTTTTATAGTTTTGCATAGGACTTTAACATTGATTATTCAGATGCGTGGATGAGGTTGTTTGTACAGAGTTTGGATGGGGAGGTCAAAAATGGTTCAGGAGTCTTCCTCCAACCTCCATTGACGATATTGAGGCATTGGATGAATCTTTCATAAATCAATGGGGAGATAGGAGAGATTATCTCTATTACATCACTGAATTTGGGGCTCTAAAGAGAAATAATGGTGAATCTATTTCAGACTTCACCAAGAGATTCAATAAAATGTATGGTATAATCCTAGATGAAATCAAACCAACCGAAGCCTCTGTGAACATCACTTATGCTAATGCATTTTATGCAAAATTCTCCCTCATCCTAAGAGAGAGAATATCAACCATGTTGTTATCCATGTAGGAAGCAAACATTGAAGTTGAATCTAATATTTTGGCATCAGACAGATTGAAGACTAGATATGAAAAATAGAAGAGAAAAGAGAGAGAGGATGCCCCTACCTCCTCTAACCCAGCTACATCTGATCCAAAACTTGAGGATATGACTAAAACTTTGAAGGATCTGAATTATGAGATAGCTAAGCTAAAATGGGAATCCAAACAACCAAACATAACCTTTCAAGGGGCTGGTAGTAGAAATCAGAACCAATTTAGAAGGCCTAATGATGCTCCTCAAGTAATGCATATAGAAAGGATAAATGTTGATGATCAAAGAGTAGTGCCCCCTTTCCAAAACAATCAGATTGAGGAGATATATGCAGAAAATGATGTTGTGGATGATACTGTTGTGCTTTTCAATGAGACATATTATTATGCCAGTCACTTAACACAGTAATAATATGAGGTAGCACAATTGTCAAATCAATTTGGTGATCAGATAGGGGAAGAGGGAGTTATTCAAGGTTAACCCAAGAAGAAATATGATTTGAGGATGAAAAATGGATCCTCCAAGGCCACCACCTCTGATAAAGGAAAACAAGCAGAAGCTCCTCCCAAGCCAAATCCAAATAAAGGTATGCCATCTAAAACTCAGTCATCTCCACTATCAAAACCTCTTGCCCCTAAAACAAAGGAAGCTAATAAGCCACCAACCTCTTTCATCTTGGAACATGAGCTGAGAAAAATCAAGATTCCTATCCCTTTGACGAAATTTTAAAAAAGTGAACCTTTCAAGAAATCCATCATGAAATTTCTACAACCTACTCCTTATAGTGTATCTTCTAATGTCATTAGTCTACAGGATGAAAACCAAGACATTATTGTGGGTCCACACATTGAAGATGGCTCTAATTCTTATCCTCCTTTCTATATATCTCTGAATGTCCATGATAATATCCCACACAACTCTCTTATGGACTCAGGAGCTTCTCACAATGTCATGCCCAATATTTTTATGGAAGAACTAGGTCTGGAGATTACCAAGACTTACAAAAACATGTACTCCTTTGATTCCAAGACATAAAATGCCTCGGATTGATAAAGGATATGGTGGTTTCTCTAGCACAATTACCCATGAAGAGTGTAGTGATGGACATTGTGGTGGACGAAATCTCCCAAAAGTTTTTCATGCTATTATCCATAACTTGGGCTAAGAAGGTTGGAGGATCATTGCAAGTGGACCTCACATATGCCACCATTCCTATTTTTGGTGGTGAGCACATGAGGCTATACACAGAGGTAAGGTTAGAGTACATAGTCAGTGATCATTAGAACCCAATAAATCACCCCATTTATGATATTGAGTATGGGATTGGTTCATCTTTTTTTCATTTATATGATGTTGAACCTGGAATATCAGTCAACCAATGTAGATATCAACCAACGACTAGTCAACAAAACAAGGTATGGAAGATGTATTTCGATGGATCTTGATCAAAAGATATATTTGGTGCAGGTATTCTCCTCATCTCCCCTTCATAAGAAGTTATAACCCTCTCTTATAATCTAGAGTTTGAGATTAATAACAATATAGCGAAATATGAAGCTCTATTATTGGGATTGAGGGCTGCCAAAGACATGGCCATTGATTGTTTAGCAGTCTTTGGTGATTATGAGTTGGTAATCAATCAAGTTAGGAATATCTATCAAGCTAAGAAACAAAGGCTCAAGCAATATTGGAACTAGGTATGGGACATGATCGATAATTTCTTTCTAGCATTTAACTTATCTTTCACTCCCAGAGAACAAAATCAGAAAGCTAATTCTCTGGCCTTAGCTGCCAGCACGTTCATGCCTCCCATTGGCCCAAATATTAAATATCAGGTGGAAATCATACATAGAACATCCATACCAGACAACATAAAGCACTGGAAAGTATTTAGTGATGATTTACAGTTGCATATATTTCTTCACGCCATTGATGAATTCTCCAATATCTCAATTGATCAAAAAAGTCAAGAAGATAAAAATGAGAAATTAGAAGATCAACAATATTCTCATCTGCTGAAGACAGTGGCTGGTCATGATATCGTGGAGCTGAAAACCAATCACATTCCTAGAGGAATAATACCATTGGAAATATTGTTCGAAAGAAATCATGTTTACAAAGGAATTGCCATGAATAATCAAGAAGAGGAGGTGACAGAGTGCAATATTGGGACCACTGAGAATCCCAAGATCATCAAGATGTCCAAAGCATTGGCTGCAGAACAAAAATACAGGTATGTCAGTCTCATTAAAAATTTCGTTGATACTTTTGCATGGTCCTATGAATATTTGAAGACATTTGATACTGACATCATCCAACACAAGATCCCCCCTAAAAACTGGCTCCAAGCCATTCGGACAAAAAATTAGACAATTTAATCCCATGTTAATGTTCGTAATTGAGAAAGAGATAAGAAGAATGTTGGATGCCAATATTATTGTACCATTAATGTATTCAAACTGGGTGGCCAACTTAGTACCTATAAGGAAGAAGAGTGGGGAGATACGCTTGTGTGTTGATTTCTGAAATCTAAACAAGTGCTCTTTGAAGGAAAATTATCCCCTCCCCAAGATGGATCATATTTTGCAGAGGGTGGTAGGTGCACACAAAATTTCCTTGTTGGATGGATACTCTGGTTATAACTAGATAGTAGTTTGTGAGGAAGATCAAGAAAATACAACATTCACCACCCCATGGGGAACATTCAAGTATGAAAAGATGTCATTTGGGCTCATGAACGCAGGGGCCACTTTTCAGAGGGCCATGGACATAGATTCTGTGGGGCAGAAAGACAAATTTATGGTCATATACCTAGATGACATTACCATTTTTTCAAGTCCGATGAGGAACATTTGCAACATTTGGAGCAAGTTTTCAAGAAATGCAGGAGGTATGGGATATCTCTCAATCCTAGGAAGTCTCACTTTTCCATGCTAGAAGGGAAGATCCTAGGCCACATCATATCAGCCAAAGGAATAAAAATTGATCCAAAGAGGGTTTGTGTCATTCAAAAAATTGAGATTCCCATAAATTAAAAGGTTTTCCAATCTTTTATTGGTAAGATAAACTTCCTCAGGCGCATTGTGGCGAATTTTGCTGAAATTCTGAAGCCTATTACTAACATGTTGAAGAAAGATGCTATGATAAAATGGTCTTTGGAGGATAAATAATCTTTCCAAACAATCAAACAAGCTTTAGATGAAGCACCTGTATGGTCCAACCCTGACTATACCAAATATTTATTCATCTTCTCCTTTGCCTCAGATGAAACAATTGTTGTTGTACTGCTCCAAAAAAATGAAGAAGGGCATGAGCAGCCAATAGCCTTTTTCAGTAGAGACCTTCGAGATGTTGATCTCAAGTATGATATATTAGAGAAAGAGGCTTATGCAGTAGTCAAAGAATGCAAAGCCTTCGGGGTTTATGTGCTATATTCTAGCATAATGGCCTATGTTCCTAGAAGAAATTTCAAAGAGATTATGGTCCATCCAGACAATGAGGGGAAAAGAGGAATATGGATTGTCAAAATGTTGGAGTATTACTTGCAGATAAAGAAAACAAAGCTAATCAAGGGGAAAGGACTGGATAAATTGCTATCAAAATCAAACTGCAAGGCGCTAGAATTGCATCAAACATTCACCCAATAAGATGCACCCATCATACAACCTGGACAAGACAACTTACAGGTATTTCAAACCTACTAATCTCCGCCTTGGTATAAAAACATCAATTATTTTCTGCAGCATTTCGAATGCTCCCCAGCTGTGAAGAATACAAAGGCCAGGTCTCTCAAACTGAAATCTATAAAATTTTGTATCTCGAACTAGAACCTGTATTGGAGAGATCCTACTGGCATCCTGTTAAGATGCCTTAACGAAAATGAAGCTAAACAAGTCATGATAGAGATTCACAGAGGAGCGTGTGACAGACACCAGCACTGGAAGGCCACAATGCTCAATATCCTAAGGTTAGGTTATTACTGGCCCACCCTTTTCTCTAATTTATTTTCCACTGTTAGAGAATACAATGAATGTCAAATGTTTGCAGGGAATAATAAGTTACTATCACTACCCTTGAAACCTATCAAAGCCAATAGTCTGTTTCAACAATGGGGGTTAGACTTCATAGGAGAAATGAATCCACCCTCTAGTGGAAAACACAAGTGGATCCTCACTGCCATCGAATACTTCACCAAATGCATTGAGGTTGTGCCCACCAGGAATGCCACTAATAAGGTAATCATGAATTTCCTAGAAACTAATATTTTTGCCAGATTTGGTTTCCCTAGTAAGCTTGTAATAGACAATTCCCAAGCATTCAAGTCCAAAGCCATGATTGACTTTTGTGGCAGTCACAACATTGCCTTGACACATTACAAAACCTATTACCCTCAGGGAAATGGCCTAGTAAAATCATCAAACAAGACTCTCATCAGGATCACTAAAAAGTTGTTGACTGAAAGCAAGAAATCTTGGGACTCTAAAATCAAATATGCCTTATGGGCTGACAGGATCAAAACTAGGAAGTCTTTGGGAACCTTACCATTCCATCTTGTTTATGGCATAGATGTCATTTTTCCTATTCATCTTGGTATACCTATCCTAAAATTCTTGCAGGAGGACATTGAGGAACCCAATGACATCCAAAGGAGAATCTTTCAGATTATAGAAGTTCAAAAAATAAGAGAAGCACTAGATCAGAGGATAGAGGCATACCAAAATACAATCAAATCAACCTTTGATAAGAAAACCAAGAAGGAGATTTTTCAGGAAGGTGACTTGATTTTGAGGTGGGATGCTAGAAGGGATGAGAAGTCAAAGCATGATAAATTCGATAACCTCTGGGTTGGCCCTTTTAAGGTGATTGAATTTCTAGACAATAACACGTTCATCCTGCATAATCTAGATGATACAGATATCTTTGGAGGCCCAGTAAATGGGTGCTTCCTAAAACACTATTTTGTTTGAGGATGGGGGAAGGTACCTCTTGTACCATAGATGCTTTCCTTTATTATTGATTTTGATTAGTTAGTTGTGTGTGAATAAAGAATCCATAGCCCAACAAGGCACTGGGGTGTAGCTTCAATTTTTTTTTCATTCAATAAAATGTATGTTTCAGGGACAGTAACAGATACGCAGGGCTGACAGACAAAAATGAGGGTAAGTGATGAAAGGTAAGAGTAGTTACCTAATGTGAAGGCACTGATCTACAGTTCTTAGCACCTCATAGGGATGATCTATCTCCAATTGGAGCCAATGTTGTAACCTAGGTATACCAAGCTTTTTTCTATGTACAGGAAATGTCTGTGCAAATGACGCAAAAATCCATAGAAACAAATTCTGGGCTCAAACCATGGGAACATACAAGTTAATTTTCGACGGAGGAGATCCATTAGGTCAAATAGATCAACGATTCTCTTCCATTCGGGCTCCAGAATCATACGGGTTTTAATATCAAGTTTGAAGTACTATGTTCCTGAAGACCCGAATCCTCCAAAGAACCAAAGAGTCGAAGTCCCGAGAACTCGACACGTCGCTTCGATGATTTTTCTTCAAGATTTTTCGAGCATAACATTCATAAATTCCCGAACTCTAAAATCTTGGATTTTAGAAGAAAATCTGGACCATTCATCAGTCACGACATGCGACAATAGATCATTCACTTCTGGGATTTTCGTATAGGATATTTTCATGCTTCACATTCGAAAGTCCCAAAGAGCCAAAGACCCAAAGTCTCGAATTAAATTTAGACCATCTATCACAGGGGACATGTGGTAGTAGATCCTTCACTTCAAATATTTTCGTCCAGGAGGTTTTTCATGCTTCACATTTGAAACTCCCGAAGCCCAGACTTCCAAAGAGAATCTAGACCGTTCATTCATCATCACACATGGCGACAGATCATTCACTTCATATATTTTCCTCCGGGAGGTTTTTTATTCCTCACATTTGAAACTCCTAAAGCCTGGACTTTCAAAGAGAATCTGGACCATTGATCCCAAGTCAATGAGAAACGTTGATCCTTGCAGCAGGTAAATATCACCTGAATCACAGATCGTCATTAGATTGACGACCACGCTTCATTGTGGGGACGTAAACTACTCGATTGTTAATTTTCCTAAGCAGTCCCGCAATTGGAACCATGGTATTTTTGGAAGGATACATGGCAACTTGTGGTGGATTGCGGGACCAAAATAGGTCTAGATCGAAACCACCCTCAACAACTCCCACGATCACGTGCTTGAATGACATCAGATCACTGCATTGCCTTTTCTTATCCCACTCACTAGTCTCGCTCCTCTCACCACCCAAAACTTGTCCTCTGTTAACCCCCACATTGATCTCCATTCGCGGTGGCCCACCTCTCCAGATCAATTGTCCTTATCGCAACTCATACCCCACCCCCGACCATTCTACCTTTAACGG
>ML783325.1:629379-646591 GCA_009831015.1 Picea engelmannii | reverse complement strand
CTCCACTCACTTCCAAACCTATATACTCCTACTCTCCCTACATGCCACCTATATATCCTTCACTACAAGTCACCAAATCCATACTCTCGATACCTCCATCATATTCAAACCTCCTCTCACTTTGACATCTGTCTTCACACGTCATATACCCTCACATCCATTCATCCTGTCTCCCAATTGGATGTTCTCCTCCATGTCTCCCCTCATGCCCAATGGGCTGACAACTATTCCAACGAAGCTATTTCACAGGTATAGATGTCAGCTAACAAGGTCAATACAGTGTGTGCTTGGCTTCCAAAATCTCAAGAATAGACAAAGAGTTAAATCTTTAGTCACAGGTCGACGCAAATTAGTTCCAGAAACACCTCAAAAAACACTGCTCAAGCAGCTGGTTATCTCCAGTGGCCTCCAAACACAGGTATACATGCAGTTGGTTATTTCTCTTTCACTTTGAGGCCTATTTTCAGCCACTCATCTCCTCTAGCACATGCAACAGTTCTGTCACAGAGACAGTAGTAGTCTTATTTGATTAAGTCCAACATTTTTCCTAGATTATATGCAAGAGTGGTCTTCTATGTGTGATAAGAACCACTCTTTTTGATTAAGTCCAGTGACTTAGTAATATGAAATATTTGATTTACGAACAGTTCCATAAATTTAGGTATCAGTCCCCTAAGGACGAGAGCCTCTGCAACTCTTTTAAATAGTTAGTTTTGGATATTGTTAAGGTCAGATTTTTTAGGAAAGATTAGCAATACAACAGACTAGTTGGATCCATTTTTTGCACAGATTAAAGATCTTTGCCTAGTGAACATACTCTTGATGATAGTGTTTCATTCAATTATTCATGTGTTTTCATTATTATCTTGAATACAGTTTTTTATTTGTGCAACGTACATTTCATTTCCTTTCAGTTATTGTATGAATTATTTTTACTGATGTGAAACCTATTATACTTTTCAACCTCAAATAATTGATCATGAAAAAATATGGATTCTTCTTTAATCACAAATTGAGATGAATCAATGGAAGATGCAGTTTGAGACTCTTTCAAATCATTTCTTGATTTACCCATGGATAATTGATGAGAATAAGAATTGATATGTTCATGGGTAGAATTATTTTCCTCTTTATCTTCTATTTAGGGATGATTTTAAGGTTGGAAATTTATTTTAAAATGTTGAGACCTTGGCAAATCTTACTAATCCTTCATATTCAAACTATAAATCTTTGGCGATATTTTTGTAAAAATATTCAAATTTCTAAGGATTTTATATAGTTTGTTTAAAATTTTGGTGATTTTTAAGGTAAAATAATTGTATCCTATAGAATCTGGGCGAATAATTTTTAGAATAGCGAATCTGTTTTTTGGGAAAAACCATGGAAAATTAGCCCATTAGCGAAATTTTGCCCCTAAAATCATACATGCTTCTATTCGATAATATCTTTGTACCTGATTATATAATGTTGAATTCTCTCCAAGGAAATATGGAACATGCAATTGCACAACATTAGGATAAAAAATATCGGGGTACAAGGAATAATATGTAGAAGAATTGAGGAGACAAAATGCATCTCTTGAAATGATAGGTATATATGTTTCAAAATATGGTTTTGTTCCCTCTACTTGTATAAACTGATCAACCTCTGTTGTATTATCTTTTAAAGAATATGAGACAATTTCTAAGAGTCAATTTGGTTCATTATATAAGGGAAAATTTGAGAGCAAATCACTAGAGCTAGAAGGTTGATTAATAGTCTGCCTAATGAGTTTGTCTCCCACTGATTGATCATGGATCTATTCAACTAAATTAGGGGAATATTTTTCATCCACATGATTATCAACTTCACATTCGACCTCTTTTACTTTAGAAACTGTTATAAAATCTATGAGAGTGGGACAACTGTCATCTTTTAAAGTAAAGGTTCCTTGTTCAATAGGATGAGACATTGTTTGCAAAGAATGATTAAATGTGACAATTGCATTATGTGACTCGTGATTTTCCAAAATGAAAGAAGTCGACAAAAATTGTGGTGCTTCAAAATCTTCAAGATCAACATGAAAATTTGAACAATCTTGAGATTGAGTGTTAGTGCTCAATTCAGATTGGTTAAAAATTAATTGATCTTTCTTGTTTGAGAGAGAAACGAGATATTCAAAACATTCATTAATAAGAGGAATTTATTTCAAAGGGAATCTAATACCAATATGAATGAACCTAATTGCAAAATCACTGAATGATTCACCATTTTCTTTCCTTAAGTAACTTAATTCTTCACTTAATTCATCATAATCGTAGTTGCTAAAATATGATAAAAACTCAAATACAAACTCAGACAAAGAATGAATAGAATTAGCCCAAAAAGATTCAAACCAAACCTTAACCCGACCTCGGAAAGTTAGAGCGAACAATCTGCATGTAACATTAGAATAGGTGATCTTATGTCTTAAACACTTATAAAAAAAGTTAGAAATATGGTCTACTGTAGATGTGTTCCCTTCACCATAAAAGGTGAGTTCTGAAAAGAGATCAACTGTCTTGTTGGAAATAACTGGTAGTGAGACATTAAAAGCATGTTCCAACACAGTGATTTGGGAAGAATCCATTAAGAATTTGAAGAAATTGACTCCAAATAGTTAGCCTGCCTTGTAGTGAATTATAAGATGATACATAAGAAGGATTTATAAATATGGAATTATGAAAAGCTAAGGGGTGAAACATTTAATCATTAAATTTACTCAACCCTCCTTCTAGCGCCATTTGTTGACGGGCGAAATTGACCATCCATCAACTGGAAGAGCGAGTCCGGTCCGGGGTTGTCTAAATAACCCAAGCCATTTGGTGTAACTCGTTCTGACGGGTTTTATGGCTCCGTTAGCCAATCTAAGAATCCCAAAAGAAACAAATAAAATAGAGAAATAACTAACTAATTACTAAACATTATATATATGTACATATGCTCTAATGTAACTGTAGTAGTTGTATTTAAGCAGAAGATATACAAGCTACATGTTTTAATTGAAACTTACGAAAATCAATGGAAAAATGATTTCTTCTAGGAAGCAGATAAAAAAAGCACATAAAATTTTTTTTTTTTTTTCTTTTATAAATTTAAAGAATCTTGCAAAAGAATTAATGAAACATGAACTTGTGGATAGTCAAAGCTGAACCATACATTCTAGTTTCAATGATATGTAAAATAGTGAAATAGTGAGGTGTATCCAAGCATCTGTATGAGTGGTGAACATCCAACTGCCATGTGCAATAGAGAAATATGCAATGAACCTTATGATTGTTCTAAATAAATTCAGAATATGTATTGGCAGCTTAGGTTTTAATGACGGAAAATGAAACACAAACATAAACCTATGATCTCATAATTATATATGATTACAATAAGATAAATCTGGAAGAAATCTATGCATTTTATCATTCAATTTAAAATTCAAATATAAATCTCATTATTTAAATCGAAGATATAATCACAGCATTTGTATTTTGAGGAGAAAATGATAGATGATATTTATAATATAAACCTCCTACACATCACATATCATTTAATCTAAAGATATCAGACCTGCACATGTAATAAGATTAAAAAAACATAAATAGCAACATTATAAACAAAAGGCTAAAGCCAAAATGCATATATGTTGTTCTATTAAGTTTTTGGAATCAATTGTCCATTCTGTAGTCCTTGAAAAAATGTTTTGGATAATAGACTTTAAAGATTGGAGAAATTAATATATAAATGATAATAATTAACCATGTACTGATAAAAAAGACTAAAGCTATTTAAATCAATGCATAATCAATTATTCAAAGAATATGAATATATTATAATGAAAATAAAACCATTTTACTTACAGGACAAAAGCCATTAAGCAACCTGGAATTCAATATTCTTCTTTGAAAATATTCATCCATTCTCCCAAAGATTCCAACCATCCATTACTCCATTTGAAAAGAAATAAAAAGTTTACAAAAACAATAATATACAAAAGAGAAAGGATTGAAATCCTCCTCTCCAATTCTTGGATCCTCTTGGCTCTGATCTTTCTCATATATTTATAAAAATGAATGAGCAGTTTGGGTGTCACTATTAATTTCCGCCATCTGAAATTTACCTCTAAAAGAGACCCAAATATCTCTCAAATCGTGCATTTTTTTGGGAATCTCTCTACGTAATAGGTAAATGGGTCCATTTTGGTTCTGGGTTTTCAACCGTTTCTCCGAATGCCTCACGGCTTGGCTGCAATCAGTCCTGCAAAATCGTGTTTCGGATCTTGACACCTTTCAGATTTTATCTGTTGTTGCTCATAAAATTATTTGTAGCAATCCAATATTATTTTTGGATCAATCATATTGAACGTATTTGGATAATAAAATCAAGCCATGATCATATCCGTATCAAATATTTGATAATAGAAACCTGTGAAACAAAAAGAAACCTAAATTAATAACCTAAAAATTGTGAATAAAAAAAAATCTAGAAAAAAAAAAATGAATTTAAACTAACTATAACTTATAAACAAACATTGTTTATAATTTGTTTTCAAATATGATCTAGAAGCTTAAGTTAATGAAGAAAAAATATTAATTTTAGTTTTTAACAAAATCAAACAAATGATAGATAATTCTTTGATTATTATTATTTTGAAATCAGATGCAAAATGAAAAAAGAATTTAATTAATTAAGATCACCAAATGATTTCATGAAAATTAAAAACCAACCAAGATATTATTTGATGAAGTATTGAACACATTATTCAAAATAGTCAAACTTGCTAATGAGCAAAAGAATGAACACATAATCATAATTTAAACGAAAGTAAACATTGGATAAAAAAATAACATTTTTGTTTAAATTGAGATTTTTATGCTCGTACTTTTGACATATACTCTTGTAGTGAATGTCTTAAGTTTGTCTCAAAGTAAGCCAAGGTATGGAACTATTTGAAAATGTTGATTCTGTAGCTCATTATAATTATCAATATTCGAATGGGGGCCCTTTAAATTTTGTAAAAAATTAGGGGGACTTGTTGGGGCCCAACAGAGCTTTAAGACGATGCAAGAAGAATTTTGTTCAAGGATTTCAAAAGAATCATTAGCATTAATCAATAAAGGAACTACACATGGTTTATTTACCTCCACTGCAAACTGGGACCCTTGGTATACTTCTTCAGATGTGTCCAGTTGTTCCTGGTGAGAAGGATCAATGGAAGATGCTTCTAGGAATCCTCTTTGGTTTATGGATGCACGTAGGTCATATTCATTTCCTTGAAAATGTGTGCATGCATTTGCACTGTCATGCTTGCACCCATAAATGGTGAAGTCTCCATGGTAACAACATGGTCTTATCATCATCTCATTCATAGATCCTTCCTCTGTCTAAATCTTCATGGCTTGCAACTGCTCTTGCAACCTTTGGTTCTCTTCTTCTGCAATATGCAACATTGTCTTCAATCCAACATTCTCTGCTTGAAGCATTTGGTTGAGCTCTTAAAGCTCATTGAACCACGATTGTTTTGGTGACCTTGCCATCCTTAGCTTCAACACCTACAATCAGTATCAATCCTTCTCTGACACCACATGATCTGAACCTGGGGGTGATAATTTTCCAATAATTGGTTGATTCTATCACTCCTTAAAAAGGGTGAGTTATAGATCATTTTACCTCAGTGATTTGCAATTGAAGGTAAAGTGGAAGTCTTATGTGCTTGAATTCAAAGTGAATGAAACCTATTTAGTATTCCTTATGTGCAATATGTCATGCTTTCATTTAACATCCTATGTGAAGAAATTCATGGAAAAACAACGTAAGAACATAATACACATAATGGATATGACACTTCCCTTGATAACCGAGTTCACTCGATGTGGGTTACCTCTCCAGGTCATGCTCCAAATCCTCACCGCTTTATTCTCCTCATTCTAATGTTGTCTCTCCTTTACAATTTGTAAGACCAAAGTCCCTTTTCAATAACGACAACGAGAGATTGGAATGTGATCAGGAATGTATACAACTTCACAAGTTCTTATACTCATAAGGCATCCATGATGCTGACATGGACATCATTCCCACATACTCAATAAATAAAAAGAGGAAGAATAAAATATGACCCCCATCAACATGGAGCCATCAAAAGCCTTAGATATGTTTCTCACATCCAAGAATAAATATGCATCCCATACAAAGATCCCTAAACCACGAGATTTAGAAATGATTCATTGGCCACTTATCATGCAACTGCCACAATTTATCTATCACATATAATTGATTTATTTGATGTGAAAGAAGAGAAGAAATGAATAGATAGAAGGAAAAATTTGATCTTGTTGCCTTGCTGTAGCCTCTCTATGCTCCTTCAGACCTGTAAAACGCATCCTATGTTGCAACATTTAATGACAAAACAACATAATGAAAAACATGCTTACATTGGCTTCTCTAGAGCTTATCTTGTTGTTATGAATCTCTGCTACAAAAAAAAACCCCGTCAATGGATTCATGTTGCCGAATTACCTAAAACTGACTGTCAAATCGTCTCCATCTGAGTCGGATACTTTCAGGCCCAAGAGACACCTATGCCTCAGTTACCGTGCCACTCCCTCTGTAATAAATGACTCATTTTGGAATTAAGATACATAATATTTACTCAGATCATAAGACTAACACCACCAGTATGTTCGTAGCATCATTTTACCTATAAATGACTATCTCCACGCCTCGATCTGAGTCAGACATTTTTTGGCCCAAGAGGCACCCTTACCTCGATTTGTGTGCCAAAATCTATTACAGGTCGTACAGTGCATACGAGTTCATACAGACATGCTCAGACTCCTCTATCGTGCTCTGTGTGTGTTTGTTGTCCCGAACTCGGCCTTGAAACCCCTTTTTATATACATTTTGGGTGGTTATGCCATAACTGAGTTTGTTGGCACGTTGGTTACGAAGGCTATTTTAAGGCGTACACTGTTGGGGAGGTTTCAAGGTTGAATCCCACAGACCCCCCCTTTTAACACATGGTTGGAGCGCTCCACTAAGTCTTGCGGTTGTTTTGGTGGGCAGTTAATTGGCGGAACCATAACTTATTTGGCAGAGAATATGGTAGGTGTGCCATATATGGCGAATCCCTTGTTGCTTGTAGCAGACAATTTAGAACGTGGCTAAATATCACAAATGTATTGGAATATAGCGGAACTACCGCCATATTTGGCCGAGTTCCGTTTATATATATTACATTCCGTCAAGGGGCCTCCTTGTGCATTTCAGGGGTGTCATGTGGCACCTCCCTATTGGGCCACATGGAATTCTCTGATTTGTCTACATGTGAGCGTTGACGTCACCTAAAACACGTGGTGCCTTCTGGGTGGTGCCACATGGCACTTTTTTACTCGTCCACATGGTGCCCTAAAAATACCAAATCCAAGTGACATGTGGCAGCCTCTGGTGATGCCACATGGCATGCTGACATCATCATGACACGTGTTACCCTATCAGGGATGATTTTAGGGGCTAAATTTCGCTCATGGGCTAATTTTCCATGGTTTTTCCAAAAACGAGATTTGTTATTTTAAAAATTATTCGCCCAAATTCTATAGGATAAAATTATTTTACCTTAAAAATCGCCAAAATTTTATAAAAAATATATAAAATCCTTAGAAATTTGAATATTTTTACAAAAATATCGCCAATCAATTATAGTTGGCATATGAAGGATTAGTAACATTCGTCGAGGTTTCTACATTTTAAAATAATTTTCCATCGTTAAAATCATCCCTACACCCTATGCACTTGCCACATAGGCTATATGGATGTTGACATTATTCGTACTGATGTTGAGGTCAGTAGTACGGATGTTGACTCATCCTTGTTGACTGGGCTAGGTTGACCAAAACTTTGACCACTTATATATTTCGTTTCGTAACTCTCTTTGACGAGCCTTTTGGGCCATTAGAAAAATTGCAACGCAATCTTCGCGATCATGCCATTTTAATTACGTTTTGGAAACTTTGAAGTTTTTCCCTTTTCTGCCTGTTGAGGCGATTCTGAGCCTCGTGAGACACTTCTGAAACTTCTGTGATGTTCCTTAGATCCATCTGGATCAAATGAAAAAAAAAAGTACACCTAAAGTTGGCTGAAAGGTACCAGTGAAGTCTCTACGGTTAGCAAGAGGGTGGTAGGAAGGAGGGCAAACACAAAATGACATACTTGGTTTCTTCACCATCGGTCTCAATATTTTAATTGAGATTGTACAAGCATTAATTTTTTATTTGTAATCAAGGATTTTTATAAGTTTGTTGTGAATGGTGACTTAATTTTATATTGAAATTTTAATTGAAGTTGTTGTATATTCCCTTGATGCTCCATTGAATGAGTGTTGGTCAAATTCGTTGGATTTAACATGTACTTCTAACACTAATATAGCACTCTTTTATAGATGCAAACATGCTACCGAATACAATCCACTGTCCTTAACATGAAACTTTGAATTTAATTTAGCTTTATTTTTATAGTTGCGATTGTGCTCTGTGTAGAGAATCTGTAGTGGGAATTGTTGAATCGATTAGATAGCTGCCATGGATGTTTTTCTTAGACGCCACTATTCTTTGTCGCCTACTCTTCAATATTTTATATCTTTCAAGGTACCATTTCCAGAGCACATCCGTCTTCAATGGACAAAGAGGAGGTAGGCGTAATGAGTGTGATGAGTGTTTCATGACATGGTTGGGATTGCATATATGGAATATGGATAACGATTGTTGAGGCATACCAAGTGTGCACGTGAGGAGGCGAAGCGAAGTGAAGGGTCATGGTGGTTCTGGGAGTTCAACAATAGCAACAAGAAGCGCAATTGAATGAAGAACCCCAATCCACCGAGGGTGACATCTCTCTCACAGAGTTGTATCTGTGAAGGCTTAGAGAGTAGTAGCACGCAGTGGCATGGTACTGTAATTTCCATCGGAGAAACTGTGAACCCTCTGTATAATGATAAGGGGATTATTATTGAGAGAAAAGACTGGGAGTTTCTGCATTTTCATCCCGAAATGAATGGCGGGCTCCAGTTCAAGTCTAAGGATTCTTCATCACCTTTTTCAAGAGTGTTACCCATTTTTGGGGCCTAGGTCGTCCACTACGTTCAATGTTTAAATGGAACATTTATCCCTGCAAGGAACACTCAAAGCTTTCGGCATTGCGTTTCCAAAGATCCCTGGGTTGTAACGAGGCCTATGTCTAGCGTCCAATTTCTTCATGTGATCACCCAAATGAGCCCATGCTCATTTGTGGAATTCAACAAGAGAACGCACCTCTCCCTCTCGTAGGATGGGATTCATTGCTCTCTCTCAGAGGAAAAGGGGCGTGCGAGTCGCAGGCATGCACTATTTCTGCATGCAAAAATAAATTAAGCACCTGGACTGTTGAGTCTATGAATATTTTCGAGTATCCATTATTGTGGGGCACCTTTTGCAAATTAAATATTTATCAACCCCCGTCCTATTTTGAGAGGCGATCATTCAACACTTTGAAATCATCTATCAACTTGGATTGTTTCTTTATGCAATTGTATAGGGATCATTTCTGGGTAAATTAAGACCACTTACATAGTAGGAAAATATTTTAATGACCCTACTAAAAAATGGGACAATTGCATTTTTAACCTTTTTTATAATGGAGTGTGACTTGGATGGTTTCCCTTTTTGTGAAATGGATGTGTAAGTAGGGTAGTCTTCAGTTCTTCTCTAATGTTGAAAGGAGTTGAGTATTCCTTCAAAAATTTAATTAGAATTATAAGATAGTAATTGAGTACTTATTTATGTCTTTAAATTGGATTTGTCTCCCTTAAATTGTTGTTATCAATCTGCCCTTATAATTTTATTAATTCTTTATACAAGAACATGTAAGTAGTTAATCTAGGATGTTATATATTGCTTACACCCGGTTGACTTTCTTATAGTTCTTTAATTGGATTTAAGTAACTTGATATCCTTACATAGCGCTTATTATGAATTGGTTGTTCTATTTTTCAATAGATCTCTAGATGTTATTAAGATTTTACCTATGCTAAGGAAATTCCCTCAATCTTGTGTATTTTCCCTTACTCAATTGCGCTCATGCATATTGTGGTTCTTATTACCTTTATGTTTGTCCTCTCAATCGTTTGATCTAAGAATTACGTGAAAAATTGACCGAGTTTAGTAGTTTATTCTTTTACGCCTTGAAGGTTAACGGATAAGTATACTTGATTTATCTTGTCTTGAATTGTGATTTATGTTGGAATGTTCCATAGGTGGTAAGTGTGTCATTTAATTGATGTATGTAATTGTAGTTGGACTATTGTTGGAACACTTTATAGGCATAGTTTGCGTCAAATATATGTTAATTTAGTTGGACTATTAATGTAATGCTTCAGAGGTGGCTATGTCGACTATTAATTTTATGTAGTAGTAGAGTTTTATTGCCTGCCTTAAAATAATGTTAATGTATGATTAATTAAGTGATTCGATTACTCGCGTGCCTTGAAAAATGTTAATGTATGATTGACATAGTAATTAGATTTCTTGCTCCTTTAGAATAATGTTGACATATGATTGATTAATAATTTATAATCTCTTGCGCCATTTAAAATAAAGTTGATTACTCTTGTTCCTTTAGAATAATGTTGACATATGATTGATTAAGTATTTATATTCTCTTGTGCCATTTAAAATAAAGTTGATTACTCTTGCGCCTGTGAATAATGTAGACCTATGATTGATTGAGTATTTATATTCTCGTGCACCATTAGACTAATGATGATATGTGATTGATTATGGGATTTAGACACCTCCTTGTTCCTCAGAATAGTCGCCATCCCTGAGACCTTAAAGGGTCAAAATCAATAGGATGAATCCTGGGCTTGAGCGTTGCTTATGTGTGCTAGAGGTCCTAACCTTGCAGGGTAGGTTGGGTGGGTATTTATTTATTACTTATTGACGTGGTTAAAATTTTATTGTTTTTGCTTCAGTTGATCGTGTGGTGCTGAATTGTGTCGCTCTTTATGTTTATGTGTGGATTATATGTCATTGTTAATTATGTTAATGCGTTGAATGTTCCGTTATTAAGTTATGATGATGTGCAGCTTGTGATGTTAATAATTATTTCATGACGATTTTAATTCCCTTGCAAAAAAAATAAAAATTACCTATGATACATCATTGTTTATTGTTGTAATGGAGGGGACATTACATATAGTATCAGAGCGAGGTTCAACCCCGTGACTTGGGATCCTTACACCTTCCACTATATTAAACACTTGGTTAATAACTTATCGCTAATTAAAATTCAAATTCATCCATCAGGTAATCATGGTTAGAGGATGTTGTGGAGGTAGACAACATGGTGCTAAGGGAGGAGGTGTGATGCCTCTAGTAGAATCCACATCAGAGGGGTCTAAACCCTAAGGAGAAGAATAAGTCATTGGATAGGTGCAGGTTGTTGTGGGTGATGTGGTTGGTTTGATGAGGTTCTTTCAGAGGATGTTAGAGGCCCTGATTAACTGGCTAGATAGATATGAGTTTACGATGCCTGTACCCAATGCGGGTTCACAGCCCACCCCATTTGGTACTGGTAGCATTCACAAAGAACTCGAGAAGGTGAAGTTTCCCGAGTTCATAGGTGCCATAGATAGCTCAACCGACGAGGCTTGGTTGGAGAACATGGCGATGTTATTCGCACTTCGTGACTATATCTCCAACATGAAGGTCCCCATGGTGGTCTTTCAGTTGAAGGGAAGCACTCTTTTATGGTGGAAGACTCTCCTACCTCAACTGAACATGGTCATCGAAGATGTGTCATGGGAACTGTTCGAGGAAAGCTTTTTGGAGAGGTATTTATCAGAGGAATTTATCGAGCACCAACTAAATGAGTTCAAGGCCTTATGACACGGTGGTAGTATGGTGTCGGAGTATGAGGCCTGATTCATGGAGCTGCTTAGGTATGCTCCACATATGAACATGAAGAAGTTGAAGGTCAACAATTTTTTTTTTGGAATTAACATCAAAATCCATGTGAAGGTGAGGATCCTAATGCCATAGACATTACACGATGTAGACCATAAGGCCCTCATAGTTGAGTAAGATTTGACCAGGGAGGATCAGGGCATGAATTCTGCAAGACCGACTAGACAGATGACATCAAGTGCAAAGTAGCATCAGATACCAGCCAGACATAATTCAGGGTATCATGATGCGTCAAGAGGATCCATGTTCACGACACCATGATGAATGACTCCTCAACGGGGGGGACTCCCTACAAAGGACCATTGCATCAAGAGTTGCGTCATCCATAACAACAATTGTTTAGGCCTGTTAAGCAGATAAGACCAGGATATCTAGTTGGTAGGAAAACAGTTTCTACTTCAGGGACCAGGAGTACTGGACTGAAGACCGAATGTTAGACATGTGGAGAGCCACATTACCAACCAGATTGTCTGGTTAAGAAGGCCAGAGTGGTCGGGTCAATGTGACAGACTACAGTTGGAGATTTGCGCAAGGCCCATAAGATTTATGCTGCTATGAATAACCACCAAGCCGAGCACTGGTCCACTTTTATCGAGACATCAGGTACCATCGCTGACTAAACATATAGTATTTTTGATAGATCCCGATGGTACACAAAGCTTTATTTATGGTGCAACGCTAAAAATAATTAATATAAATTAATTCAAATAGGACGAGTTTAGATACATAGAAATGGCTTCAGGTGCCAAACAAAAGTTTGTAGGAATGGTTACGGACAGTCGCGTTAACTTGGGAGATGTTTTAACGATGTTCGACCTATACATCATGATCTTAGAATCACATGAAATCATGATTGGCATGGACTAGTTTGAATCACATGATGCGATACTCAAATGTAAGACAAAACGATTGAGCTTGACCGATGATAAGGGAAAACGAAGAGTGATTGTATGAGGAAACCAAGAATTGTCCCTGAGGTTCATTTCTTCCCTACAGCTACAAAAGAGCATGTGCAAAGGATGTAAGCTATATGGAATCTTAGCGCTGAATGACAAGGGCATGGAGAAAGGATTATAAAACCTTTCGATAGTACGAGATTTTGTTGACGTGTTCCTAGAAGAGTTACCCGGTTTGTCGCCCGAAAGAGAGTTGGATTTTACAATTGACTTGAAACCTAGAACTGAATTAATAGCAAGAATTCCTTATGACATGTTGACACCTACGTTACAGGAGTTGAAATGAAACTGATAGAGTTTTTGGACCTAGAACTTATACGTCCAAGTGTGTCACCTTGGGGTGCACCTGTTATTTTCATAAGAAATAAGGATGGCTTTGTAATATACCAGATCTAAAATGTATGCAGAATAGAAATAAAATGCTAGTAATGGCAGAATAACAACAATATAACCAGAACATTCACCACAATAACACTGAAATGATATATGAATAACAACAAAAATAACACTTTGAATCTGAAAGCAATATTCACAGAACTCTTTGAGGGGGAAACCTCCAGTTGAGCAGAGCTCTATTACAATAATATCCAAGCTAGGGATCTCATACCCTCAACTCCTATTTATACTAAAAAGAAGCATCTAGAGGAAGATCCTTCTAGAAGTGGAAGCTTCTATTAGGTCTTCTTACATCCACCTTATTCTATTTTATTAAAAGGCCTTATTAATATTGAACTTTATTACATCGAAATATATTTTTCTACCTATGTGCGGGTTAGGACCCTAACATGTCCTCCCCCTTAAAAACAACCTTGTCCTCAAGTCTTGAGATGAGAAAGTTGCTACAGAATGGTAGTTGGTTCCCAAGTGGGATCTGCTGGAGTTGTATCTTTCCACTGGACTAGCACTTCCTTGATGGTTCTTTGACGTAGGTGATGCTCACGCTGGTCCAAAAATGCTTCTAGATGTAGCCAAATGGATCCTTCCTCAGCTAACTCTGGAAGGTTGGTTTGAATTTGGCATTTATCTCCAATCACCTTCTTTAAGCATGAAACATGAAAAACATGATGTAGCTTCGAATGGCTGGGCAATGCTAACTAATAGGCGAATTGTCCCACAAGCTTGAGCACGATATAAGGACCATAAAACTTGGGCGCTAGCTTCTGACAATGGTTGGCCTTGAGGGAAGTTTGTTTGTAAGGTTGCATTCGAAGAAACACCTAATCCCCTTCTGCAAATTGACGTTCAGAGAGACCTTGATTTTCTTGTTGCTTCATGCGATTCTGGGCCATGACCAAATTCTCTTTGAGGGTACGGAGAATAGCCTCTCGAGTTGTAAGTGTTAGGTCAACTTACTGGAACTTCGAGGCACCCAGTAAGTATGAGAGAAATGAAGGTGGCTTCTGTCCATATACCACTTCAAAAGGAGTCATGCATGTAGCTATATGGTATGAAGTGTTGTACCACCATTCAGCTAGGGGTAACCATTGAGCCCACTGATTTTTCTTTTCCGAGGAAAAACACCTCAAATATGTTTCCAAACACTTGTTGACAAGTTCTGTTTGGCCATCAGTCTAGGGATGATAAGTTGTGCTGAGATGCAATTCAGTGCCTTGTATCTTGAACAATTATTGCTAGAAATTGCTTGTGAAAGTTGGGTCGTGATCAGAAACAATAGAGTGCGACATGCCATGAATCTTGAAGACCTGATCCATGAAGATTTGGGCCACCGTGGATGTTGTAAATGGGTGTTGAAGGGCATATAAATGAGCATACTTGGAAAGGCGATCAACAACCACCATGATGACGGATTTATTTCCCGATTTGGGTAAGCCCGTAATAAAATCCATAGAGATATATTTCCAAATAGCAGGTGGAATTAGGAGCAGTTGTATTGTGCCTGATGATTTGACTATTTCTCCCTTGTTGCATTGGAACACATCACATTCAGCTACAAAATTACAAATGTCCTATTTCATACCATCCTAGAAAAGGGAACGTTTGACCCTGTCATAGGTTTTGGTGACCCTGGAGTGCCCTGCTATGGGTGTAGCATGAAGCTCAAAAAGTATCGTGGATTTAGTATTTGATTGTTTACTTAAATACAAACAGCCTTTGTATCAAAGTTTCTTATGGAGCCAAGAGTACCCTGGGGAAGCTGGAGCATTGGACTGCAATTGGTGGATCAACTGCAAACTTTTGGGATCTTGTAGCCATTCCTGGCGAACGGCTTGGAGCCAATCTGGTACAATGAATAAAAGAGAAAAATTGGATCCTTCATCTTCATATTTTCGTGAAAGTGCATCTGCAACCACATTGTCTTTTACTTTATTATAAACGATATCATAATCATATCCAAAGAGCTTAGTCACCCATTTGTGTTGTTCTGGGGAGGAAATGTGTTGTTCCAGAAAATACTTGAGGCTTTGATGGTCTGTCTTAATTTGGAAACGTTTCCCCAATAGATAATGACGCCACAGATCCATGGCATGCAGAATAGCCAACATTTCCTTTTCATAGATGGATTTGCCAAGATTTCTTTCAGATAGTTGCTTGCTGGTAAAGGCCAAAGGTCGACCCTCTTGCATAAGGATAGCAACAATTCCTTTCCTTGAGGCATCACATTCCAACACAAAGGTCTTTATGAAATCGGGAAGGGAGAGGACTGGAGTGGTGCACATGGCCATCTTCAAGATTTGAAAAGCTTGAGCAGCGGTTGGATTCCAAGTGAAAGAGTTCTTTTTTAGGAGAGCAGTGAGAGGTGTTGCAATATTCCCATAATTCTTAACAAACTTGTGATAATACCCTATTAAGCCTATAAATCCATGCAAGCTCTTAAGAGTCTTTGGGTGAGGCCAGTCTTGCATCGCTTCAATATTTTTAGGATCCACCCTGACGCCATCTTTACCAACCAGATGACCCAAGT
The DNA here is from genome assembly GCA_009831015.1 of Picea engelmannii. Classification (NCBI taxonomy): domain Eukaryota; kingdom Viridiplantae; phylum Streptophyta; class Pinopsida; order Pinales; family Pinaceae; genus Picea; species Picea engelmannii. Next base: position 630,710 of record ML783325.1, on the reverse strand, counting down.
ATTCTACTTCTGAGGCACCAAAAGCACATTTAGACTATTTTAGGAAAAGTTGGTGCTGAGAGAGTAGATGGAGAACTCGATCCACATGAGAAAGATGGTTTGTCCAGGGGTTTCTATAGATGAGGATATCATCAAAGAAAACTAAGAAACAATGGCGGAGAAAAGGATGGAAGACATGATTAATGAGGCTTTGGAAGGTGGTGGGGGAATTACACAAGTCAAAGGGCATGGCCAAAAACTCATAGTGGACCTCATGAGTTCTAAAGGTAGTCTTGGGAATGTCTACCTCTTTCATACATATCTAGTGGTAGCCTGAACGAAGATCAGTTTAGTGAAGAATTGGGTGCCACTCAATTCATACAGGAGGTCATCAATGACAGGAATGGGGAATTTGTCTTTGATGGTAAGTTTGTTGAGGGCATGGACGTTAGGACACAATCGCCAAGATCCTTATTTCTTTAGGACCATGACCACAGGAGATGAGTAGGGGCTCGTACTAGGGCGGATAATGCCTGCATTAAGGAGTTCCTGGACCATTTTCTCAATTTCATTTTTTTGGGAAAAGGGGTGATGATACAGACGAATATTGGGAGGAAGGCCTCCGGGTACAAGGGGAAATGAATGATCATGAACACCATGGGAAGGAGGGAGGCCTTGGGGGTGTGTAACGACCCCTTCGTTATGTCTATGAATAGCGAAGTACAATAGGAATTTTTTTTTTTCTTTTTACCAAATAAGAAATTAACAACATCACCTAATTCATATCAACGCAAAAACACATGACATCATAACTAAAGTGACACATGATCAGAATATAAACAAACTCTACAATATCATTGCGGAATGAAATTTCAAACTATAATGCCAACCAATCTCATCATATTATCACCAATAACATTTAATTGCCAAAAGTAAAAATGGATTATACTTCACCAGTTAAAATCATACCGTTGCCTTTCGCTTTCCTCGGACGACGTCCCACGCTTCGTGCCACGTCCCACGCTCCGTGCCGCGTCCCGCTTGCCGACCGTAGAAAGCTCACCGGTACCTCCCAGCCAACGCTAGGGGTACTCTTCTTCCCCCTTAGCCCCCCGAGCCGCAAAGGGGCCACACAAGAACCAGAGATAGAATAGCGTTTCATCTCGCCTCAACGGCTGAGCTACCACTCCAACACAGCTGAGATATACTCAACTCCTCACAAGCAACCCGTCAAGCCACAACTTGGCAGCGTAACGTTACGCTAACCGTTCATCCCCTTCTTCCTTCCTTTCCCCTCCTTTTATAGAATTTTGAGACTGACCTAATTCATAAATCATTAATTAATTAATTTT
>ML783325.1:517631-613591 GCA_009831015.1 Picea engelmannii | reverse complement strand
TACTTTATCCACATGCATTCACTTTAATATTCTCCATAACCAAAACTTTATACCTCTTATGGATACCTCTACACAATGATCAACTTAAATCATGCATGCATCCACCTTTAATAATAACTTATAACTCCCTCTTAAAAATTAAAACTCATATAAAGACTTTTATATAAAAAACTCCACGATTTGCTCACGGTATGCAACTTAGGCTCCAAACTCCATGCATGCAAGAATACTCACCCACGCAATAAAAATGAAAAACTTACGCTCGTAAAAACAAAACTTCAACGCATGGAAACTATATAAATTTTCAAAATACCATGGTTCTCGCACCTCACGCTAGAGTTGACTGCGGGGAGTTCGCACCTCACCCTTTACTTGACTGCTAGGTGTTCGCATCTCTCGAATACTCCGGGTGCGGGAATGTGAAGCATGTTCGCACCTAAATGAACAACAGCCTGCGAACTTCTTTGATTCCGAGGAGAGACTTGCGAACCTCTAGAATTTCCGCACCTTACTCCTGTGGCTATGATACCAAGATAAAAATCGAGAGAGCAGCCATTGCACAAGATTGGAAGAATTAATTCACACAACACAAAACGTTTTTCATTACTTAAAAAACAAATGGGGGTTACATATATAGCATGCAGATCACTGACTCAAGTGGATCTGATTAGCTAAAAATAGTAAACCTAGAAACTCACAGTTACAACAGTCATAGTTGAAACTAACTATTACAACACTAATAGTTAACCTAGAAACTCACGATTACAACAGCTATAAGCATTATCTCTAACAAATGATTGTTGAGGCATACCGATTGTGCACGTCAGGAGGCGAGGCGAGGCGAAGGGTCAGGGTGGTTCTGGTACTTCAGCGGTAGCAGCAAGAAGCGCAATTGATCGAAGAACCCCAATCCACCAAGGTAGAAATCTCTCTCGCAGAGCTATATCTGTGAATGCTTGGAGAGTAGTAGCGTGCAGTGGCATGGTACTGTAATTTCCCCCGGAGAAACTGCAAACTCTCTGGAAAATGCCAAGTGGATTATTATTGAGAAAAAAGACCGAGAGTTTCAGCTAAGTGGATTATTATTGAGAGAAAAGACCGAGAGTTTCAGCTACGTTTTCATCCCGGAATGAATGGCGGGCTCCAGTTCAAGTCTAAGGATTCTTCATCACCTTCTTCAAGAGTGTTACCCGCTACTGGGGGCTAGGTCTTACATTGCGTGCAATGTTTAAATGGAAGATTCATCCCCACAAAGAACACTCGAAGCTTTCGACATTGCGTTTCCGAAGATCCCTGGGTTGTAACGAGGCCTGTGCCCGGCGCCCGATTTCTTCCTGTGATAGCCCAACTGAACCCACGCCAGCTTGACTCGCCTGTGGAATTCGACAAGCCAACACACCTCTCCTTCCCGCAGAATGGGAGTCGTTTCTCTCTCTCAGAGGAAAAGAGAACTGCGAGTTGTAGGCGTGCACTACTGCTCCATGCAAAAATAAATTATTAAGCACCTGGACTGTTGACTCTGCGAATCTTTTCGTGTATCCATTATTGTGGGGGACGTTTTGCAAATTAAATATGTATCAACTTATGTCGTATTTTGAGAGGCGATCATTCAACACTTTGCAATCATCTATCAACTTGGATTGTTTCTTTATGCAATTGTATAGGGATAATTTCTGGGTAAATTATGACCGCCTACATAGTAGGACAGTCTTTTAACGACCCTACTAAAAGAAGAGACAATTGCATTTTTAACCATTTTTATAATGGAGTGTGACTTGGATGGTTGCCTCTTTTGTGAAATGGATGTGTAAGTAGGGTAGTCTTAGTTCTCTAATGTTGAAAGGGGTTGGGTCTTCCTTCAAAAATTTAATTAGAATTATAAGATAGTAATTGAGTACTTATTTATGGCTTTAAATTAGATTTGGCTTCCTTAAATTGTTGTTATCAATCTGCTTTAATAAGTACTCAATTACTATCTTATAAATTACACAGTGCTTCTTATGAATTGGTTGTTCTATTTTTCAATAGATCTCTAGCTGATATTAAGATTTTACCTATGCTAAGGAAGTTCCCTCACTCATGCATATTGTGGTTTTTATTACCTTTATGTTTGTCCTCTCAATAGTTTGATCTAAGCCTTACGTGAAAAATTAATCGAGTTTAGTAGTTTATTCTTTTACACCTTGAAGGTTAATGGATAAGTATAGTTGATTTATCTCATCTTGAATTGTGATTTATGTTGGAATGTTCCATAGGTGGTAAGTGTGTCCTTTAATTGATGTATGTAATTGTAGTTGGACTATTGTTGGAATGCTCCATAGGCGGAGTTTACGTCAATTAATTGATATATGTTAATTTAGTTGGACTATTAATGAAACTCTTCAGAGGTGTCTATGGCGCCTATTAAATTGATGTATGTTGTAGTAGAATTTTATCGAGTGCCTTGAAATAATGTTAATGTATGATTAATTAAGTGATTCAATTACTCTCACGCCTTGAAAAATGTTAATGTGTGATTGATACAGTAATTAGATTTATTCTTCCTTTAGAATAATGTTGACATATGATTCATTAAGCATTCATAATCTCTTGCGCCATTTAAAATAAATTTGATTACTATTGTGCCTTTGGAATAGTGTTGACATATGATTGATTAAGTATTTATATTCTCTTGTTCCATTTAAAATAAATTTTATGTCTCTTACGCCTTGGAATAATGTAGACATATGATTGATTGAGTATTTATATTCTCTTGCACCAATATAATGATGTTGATATGTGATTGATTGTGGGATTTAGACACCTCCTTGTTCCTTAGAACAATCGCCAGCTATGAGACCTTAAATGGTCAAAATCAATTGGATGAATCTTGGGCTTGAGCGTTGCTTATGTCTCCTGGAGATCCTAACCTTCCAGGGTAGGTTGGGTGGATAGTTATTTATTACTCACTGACGTGGTTGAACTTTTATTGTATTTGCTTCAGTTGATCATGTTGGGCTGAATTCTGTCGCTCATTATGTTTATGCATGGATTATGCATCGTTGTTAATTATGTTAATGCATCAAATGTGTTATTATATTATCATGATGTGTATTTTGTGATGTTAATAAATATGTCATGATGATTTTAATTCCCTTGCAAAAAAAAAAATTACCTATGATACATTTTTGTTTATTGTCGTAACAGAGAGGATGTTACAACATGTGTTTTTGACAACTTGTCTTGAGTGTGAAAAATCCATGATAGGTTATGGATGTCAGTGGCATCAAAGGGATTCCTTGGACTCCGTATTGAGTTAGGGAGAGGATTGTATTGTTTGAAGTATTGAATTATTATGCGCATATGATTTATGATGGATTTTAGTATGATTTATATATATATAAAGATTTTTGACACTGTTTTGATCAGTGGATGTAGACTTGACGATGATTTATAATCAAGCTCACATAATGAGTAAAGAGGCCTTTCACATAAAACTAGATATTTAGGGAGAGGGGTAGCAACATCCCTGTCACAACCTACTAGCACTCTCGTTGTGGCCAGAACTCTAGGTCAACGATTACCTAGTTGGGTGGTCCACGATGTCGTATGGGAAGACAACGATAGTCGCTCATGTATATTTATAAGGGGCACACAATAAGGTGGAATCCATATTCCTTAGAAGCCCCTAGTCTCTCACAAGGTCAACCAAATGGATTTTTGACTAGAATGGGTTGGACAAACTTCCAAAAACAAGTCAATGCGAGTGGCACCCTTGGGGCATGAGATGCATCTTAAAGGACATGTCGCACAATTGAAACCTGAGTCAAAAAACATAGGTGGCCTAAAAAACACTCGAATGATTAGACCTTGTTGGATTAAAATAATTAATTAAACAATAGAGTATAAATTTCTTTTAGGCCACAATATATTTTAAAATAAAGGGACTAATTAAATTGTGACATGAGTAAATATTTGAAGGAAATCAAGTGTTAGGAAATAATAAGTAGATATCTAAGGAAGTGATAAAATACACAAGGGTGCATGAAATTACTAAAAAAAAATACTTTTAGAAATAATTACAACTTGAGAGAATGTGTTGTGCATAGAATATAATTTGAGTCAACCAACCCTAGACTAACTAAGAAGATTCTTAATCCAAACCTAAAATATAGTTAGGAGACAACCTTTAATTAAGGGGATTTGGGGAAACTAAGAGACAACTAAGATGAAATTTAGGAACACATGAGGAATTGGGAGGAAAGGTGTATTTTAAATTAAACAAATCAAAGAGAAATTACTTATGCCATCTTGGGAGAATGTGACACCTATAGTGGATAAATAATCCTTGAACTTAATTTCTAAAAATTATTGAATTATGCATGAGGGACAAATGTCTGTGAGGGAGAATTCTATAAATAAATGAATGTAGAAGAGAAGGGTATAGGACCCTAGGGAAGGCACTGTTATGTTGCCAAATTTTATATTGAATGTGTTTTTACTTGTGAGACTTGCGACACCAGGCTTGTGAAAAGAGTGGAATCTCTTCGTTGCAAGGCAAGTCTCAAAGCTATTGTGTTCTAGTTTTTGTGTGTTTGGACCCTTTGCAAATCGGGGGGCTAAGGGGGAAGAAGAGTACCCCTAGCGTTGGATGGTACATACCAGTGAACTCTCTATGATTATAAATTGAAGGAAAGGAATGAGTGAAAGTTCTAGAAGGACATCATTAACACACAGGTTTCACCAATTTCTAGTATTTATGAGCTAAATTTGTTTATATTATAAGAGTATTAGTACAGTATATGGATAGAGTCATTGTAGAATCATTTGAAGGTCTAAATATCAAGTGTTATGTTAGTTGACAAATGAATAATAGCCATAGTGTTATATTTTAAATGTTTACTATAAATTTCAGACGTTTTCAAAACTTTGTGTATTGGTCGGATCCTCCCTGTTTAAGTGAAAGATTTATATTTCATATAGCTTATGTTTAACTTTGTATTTTCATCCTTACCTGAATATGTTTGATCAGAGTTTTAAAGGGGTTTATGTTAGGACATTATCAATGTATTTCCCGTTCTTCATTTAAGTTTTATTTCCAATTTGTATCATAAGTCCTTATTGATTTTCATTAAAAATACAAATCATTTTTCTTGATGGGTTCACTACCGACAGGCGTATTGGATCTGAACTTGTATCATAACTTCCTATTAAGTTTACGAAAAATCAATTATGTCGAATGGTAGATTTTTGTGAAATTTTTAAACCCTGGGTTATTCTTTTTCTCAGATTATATTTTGTTTTACCCAAAGTGTTTAGGGGTGTGGAGTTCTGTAAAAAAAAATTACTTAATACATTTACATCAGGATTCATGGGATGTCCATTCTTGGTTTTTTGAGAAATTTTTTACTTAATTCCAATATGGGTGTTATCCTTTTTATAAACCAAGTTATCCATGTGACCAGGAGATGGAACCTGGTGCTAGTCCTAAGGGGCGCTACTCGGGGCTCCAGAACTTTGATGTTGTAGAGATTTCTTCAACCCAACACTCCTTTTTCTCCTAAATTGCTAACCCCCTGAATTCAGTCATCACTGAGCTGACCAAAAGTTGTAGGTTACCCTACCCTACAAAATTCCTTTTCAACTTTGACATCAAATGTAACGGTTGGCAATGATTTTCCTCTTACGAGTTATACGATGGAGATCCACTATGAAAAATCTAGACTTTGGGGTTTTCTGCTTGTACAACTTGAAACCGTCCCATTCGAGTAACTAGACCACTATAGATCTCGAAGATTTGATCGCTTACACTTTACCTTAGTTGACGATTGTAGTCTACTCTAGAATTTAGAACTCCGGGGATATATTTTTAATCAGCAACCCATTTTCTCTGGAGTGTTGAATTTGCAACCCTCTGAAGGACTCAGACTTGAAGATATAATGGTCCTTGTTGTTCGATAGATATAAATATCTTCTTTACTCCAGAATCTTGGAACTTCAGGTTCTTCCTAACCCTTAACCTTTACCTCTTAACTCGGTCGGATAATCGAATATTTTTTAACTCGGAGATCAACGGTCCCTTTACCTTTCTCCGATCTACGGCTAGAAGTGGTTTTAGAGATCTTATAATTCAGAGAACTAGGTTTAATTTGGGTTCAAATATCCTAGAGTGATGTGGAAGACATGATATATGTTTGATGACATTTCACAAAGTGAGAGTGACAGATGTCACGTAATTTAGCACAGATGACACAACCTAAGGTACCCAAAATGAGTGTCATGTGTCACCTGGAGTCAGTTGATGGGTGGAATTTGACAAATCAACAGAAAAGAGCTCTAAGAAGGGGCTCCAACACTTCGATACTTCAGGGCTCTAGGCTTCAGAATATTTATCTTTGTAACTCTGGTTTTCCTCTGAACTAATGAAGGAAAAAACCTCAGATCTGATGGTCCTTGATTATCCCTCGGTAGAGGTTACGATAAACTTCAGACTTTGGGAGTATGGGACCTTTCCCACTTTCAAAACTGCAAAACACCCTCTGAACGGCCAAAATATGAATACTCATATCTACAAACATGTTTACCTAGCATTCGATGGTACTGATGTACTCTAGATTCTGAGACTCCTGGAGTCCCTTATCCTTAACATCATGACTCTTTATTCCGAATTACCGAACCTACGAATATAAAGGCTCATAGATCCAACAACCCTTATTTGATTGATAGATTTATGAATGTTGTCCACTACGAGACTTCAGAGATTCATGGTTTCCTTCACCCTTTACCTTTATGAAACTTTTAATTTGATTAGTCGAACCCTTGGGGATCCAACAATTATCTATCCTTCACTGATCTATGGTGTAGATCATCTTGTGACTTTGGGCTTCAGGGCTATCTTAAAACAAGTGACTCAGATCTGCCAAAGTGGCGAAGCTCGAAGGTCTTAAGTCTTTTAACAAGTGTGCATATTTTGTCTAATTGGATGGTCATGGGGATTCTGATTTCCTTGTGATAAAATCCTTTCAACTGGTTCCTTTCAAAGGGATTTCAACCTCTAGTTCCTCGTTGAACTCTGTACACTCTTTCCCTCTTGAGATTTTCCTTTATTTAAACTCCAACGCTCTTAGCATATCCCTCCTGATCTTTAGATTCTAATTGTCGAGTGCGTATTTTGCGCCTCCCCTATGTTTTTTCGCACTGTCTCTTCTGAGATTTGTGGTTATAAAGGTTAGGACTCTTCCCAACTTGAAAGGATCTATGTGCATACCAAGAACAATTTCTTCTGAACTTGGGATTTCTAGGAACCTATCCACATACTTCTAGAGTTGATTGTGGAAGTGTGGCACCTTGGTACTTGAGTGAAAGCTTTAGGCTTGTTACAAAACTTAAACTTTTTCTTAGGAACGAATCTCTCCTAGTTATAGGTTATTTATTCACTGTATCTAAGTGATTTAAAACTATCATAAATGGTAGACTGTCGATTAAAAGGATTTTGTTTTACTATTTAAGGATATTGTCTTGATGTTTCTGGAATTTCTTCTTATCCTTAACTGAGTAAGGTGATAAATTATTGAATTAGTATGAAATGATGTTATGATGAAGTAACCATGTTACCAAATCTTCTCTGTTTGCAGAAGGGTAGTTAAGAATGTTTTAATTTATATTTAAATCGTGGAATGAATTGAAATTTATGGGAATTAGACACTTCCTTGTTCCTCAAAACATTCGCCAATCTTGAGACATTAAATCGTCAAGATGAATTGGACAAATCCTAGACTTGAGCGTTGATTATGTGTCCTAGAATTCCTAACCTTGTAGTATAGGTTGGGTGCATATTTGTATTTTATTTTACGTGAAGTGACAGATTCCTTCATGGTTTAAGCAGTCTAATTCTAGTTTTGCAAATGGATTGAAAGAAATAGAATTTTGATTATTGATGTATGTTACTATAATGTTTCTCTTGTTCTAATGATGTTTATTAATGTTTCAAAAAAAAAAATATTGTTTCTCAAATAATTATGTGACGTAACAAAGGAGTTGTTACAGATGGTATCATAGTAGGTTCAATGCTGCGACATTGGATCGTTACACCATCCTATGTGTTAAACAAAATGATTGAATTAGATCACTAATAAAAATATGTAAATTTCTCTTGTAGGTAATCATGGTTAGAGGAAGCAGAGTAAGTAGACGACGTGGTGCTAGAGGAAGGGGTGTTACACCTCCGATAGAATCCACAACTGAAAGGTCTAACCCCTATGAATATGAATAGAATGTTGAAAAAGAACAGATTATTGTGGGAGAAGTAGTAAGTATGATGAGATCCTTCTAGAGGATGTCAGAGGCATTGATCAACCACCTGGATAGATATGAGGGAAGAGAATTTGTACCCAATGAGGGTTCATAACGCGCCCCAGCTGGTAGTAGTATCATACACTAAGAACTTGAGAAGGTGAAATTTCCCAAGTTCTAGGGTGCCCCGGATGACTTGGCCACTCAGGCATTGTTGGAAAAAATGGTGATGTTCTTTGTACTTCGTGATTACACCTCCAACATGAAATTTTTCATGGTGGTATTTCAGTTGAAGGGGATTTATATTCTATGGTGGAAGATGCTCCTACCTCAACTAAACATGGTCGTCAAAGACGTGTGATGGGAACTTTTTGAGGAACTGTTTTGGAAGAGGTATTTTTCCGAAGAATTCATTGAGCGCCATCTTAATTAGTTCAACACCTTACGAAAGGGTGGTCGTACGATGCCATGGTATGAGGCTAGATTCATAGAGCTACTTAGGTATTCTCCACTTCTAAACAAGGAGAGTTTGAAGGTCAACATGTTCATGTTTGGCCTTAATTCCAACCTTCGTTTGAAGGTGAGGATATTAATGCGAAGACTTTGCATGATGCGGTTCAGAAGGCCTTCATAGATGAGGAGGATATTAATGGTGGGGGTCAACAAAAGAATCCTTCGAGAAATACTATAAAGACATCATCAAGAGTGCAACAGCATCAGGAACCATCCAGGCATATTGCAGGGAATCGAGTTACGCATAGAGGATCGATGTTTACGATGCCAAGATGACAGACTCCTCAGTAAGGACCCCTTACAAAGGGACATAGAAGCAACAGTTGTGTCAACCACAACAACAGTTTATGCCTATTCAACAAAACATACCAGAATCACAGGTTGTTAGATCAACAACTGGTACTTCAGGGACCAGGAGCATTGGACCAAAGACTGGATGTTGGACATGTGGTAAGCCACATTACCAACGAGACTATCTGATTGAGAATTCCAGAGCGGTCAGATCATCAGGACCCCCTATAGTTGGATATTTTGGAAAGCCCCACATGATATATTCAACGGTGAACAAATGCTAGGATGAGCATCAGTCCACTATGCTAGAGACACTAGGTATGATTGCAGACCAAAACTATAGTGTACTGATAGATCCAGGTTGTATAGAGAGTTTCATCTCTAATGCAATGTTGAAGATAATTGAGGTAAAGGAAGTCGATCGGGATGAGTTCAACTACGTAGAAATGGCATCGAGTGCTAAACAAAAGGTTGGAGGAAAGGTTACTTGCTTTAGCCTTAAATTGGGAGACTTTGTAACAAAGGTATATCTTTATGTCATGATTCCAGGATCTTAGGACATAGTGACTGGTATGGATTGGTTGGAATCGCATGATGTGATACTCAATTGTAAGATGAAACAATTATGTGTGAGGTTCATTTCTTCCCTAAAATTGTAGAAGAGTATGTGCAAGGGATGCAAACTATATGCAATGTTAGCGTTGAATTAAAAGGGAGAGGTAGAAGGAATAGAAAAAATTCCTATAGTGCAAGAGTTTGCATTCATTTTTCCAGAAGAGTTACCCAATTTATGGCTCGAAAGAGAGTTGGATTTTATAATAGACTTGAAACTGGGAACTAAACCTATTGCAAGAGATCTTTACTGAATTTCAATGCCTGAATTACAGGAGTTGAAAATGCAATTGAAGGAATTTTTGGAATTGGGACTTATTCATCCAAGTGTGTCACCTTGGGGTGAATCATTTAGTTTCATAAGGAAGAAGAATGGATCATGGAGACTTTGTATTTACTATCGTCAATTGAACAAAGTGATGATTAAGAACAAATATTCATTGCCCAAAATAGATGATTTGTTTGATCAGATGAAAGGGGCGATGGTATTCTCGAATATTATCTTGAGATCAAGATATGACCAATTGCGGATTAAGGAAGAATATATCCCTAAGTCTGCTCTTATGAAGATATTTGGACACTATGAGTTTACATTTTTACCATTCGGATTGACAAACTCCCTGGGGGTATTCATGAGTTTGATGAATGGGGTGTTCCATGAATACTTGGACAATTTTGTTCAAGTTTTTATTGATGACATATTGATTTATTCTCGGACGAAGGAAGAGCATGATGAACACTTGATATTGGTACTACAGTGCCTTAGAGAAAAGAATTGTTCGGGAAAGTATCAAAATGATATCTTTACCAATATAAGATTCACTACTTGGGACATATCATATCTCACAAAGATATTTTTGTGGATCTAGTGAAAGTGGAGGCTATTATGGAATGGTCAGCACCGACGAACGTATAGGAAGTACGTACTTTTATGGGTTTAGCAGGATATTACTGACGATTTTTCAAATGATTTTTGAGGATAGAAAAACTGATCACGGAATTACATAAGAAGAACAAGTTCTTGTGGACTAAAAAATTCATGGAATCATTTCAAAGGCTCAAAGAGTTGTTGATTCCAGCACCGATACTAAAAGTACCTAACATGGAAAAGGATTTATTGGTGTGCACAAACGCATCCAACGAAGGGTTAGGAATATTTTTTATGTACGATGGTCGAGTGATCACTTACATTTCATGGAAATTGAGAAAGAATGAAGAGAACTACACAACAAATGATTTGGAGTTATTAGTTATTTTTCACGCCTTGAGAGTATATAGACACTATTTTATTGGATGGAAATTTGAATTAAACATAGATCATTGTGGATTTCAACATATGTTTACACAGAGTGACTTGAATGCGTGACACAGGTGTAGGTCAGAATTTCTTAGCGAATACGATTTTGAAATTTCCTACATTAAATGAACTGTGAACTGAGTGGAAGATGTGTTGAGTAGGAGACCAAACATATTTTTAGTATTACCTCTTCAGATGAATCTTTGAGAAAATATTTTTACCCTACAAATCAATGATGATTGCTACAAATAACTTAAGAATAACTTCTAGAAAAGAGGCCATGATGGTACCAAGGTATGAAGGCTATTCACTAGATGACGATGGATTATTGAGATTTAACAGAAGAATTTACATACCACGTAATGATGAACTAAATTTTTTTTTCTTAAGTGAAGCACATCGAGCAATATACAGGATCATTTGGAAGTCACATTGATGAAGGCATATCTTAAGCCTTTGTTCTTTTGGAAGGGAAGGCAAGAAGACATACTTACATGGCGAGATGTATAGAATGTAAGCAAGTGAAGGATGAACATAGACATCCAGCAAGATTTTTACAGCCACACGCTATTCCTGAATTGAAATGGGAAGTCATTTCGCTGGACTTTATTGTTGGATATGCACTAATGGAAAGAACACATGATTTGATTTTTGTGGTATTTGACACTCTGACGAAGAGTGCACAATTTATTCCTATTCATGTGACATATTGGGCTCCATACATAGCTAGAGTATTTGTCAGCGACATTGTACGATTGCATGGAGTACCAAGAAATATCATATCTGATCGAGGATTGGTGTTTACAATATGGTTTTAGACCAGTATCGAAGAGGATTTGGGAACACAACCAAAATTTAGTACAAATTATCACCCAAAGATAGACGAAAAAACAGAAAGGACAAACAAGATTTTGGAATATATGTTTTGTATGTATGTTATGGACCAACAAAAAAATTGGGAATAATTCTTACCACTAGTAGAATTTTTATACAATAACAACTATTAGAGTATGATTAAGATGGCACCGTTTGAGTTTATTTATGGGTGACCATGTTAAACATAGTTAAGTTTGGATTGAATTGAGGAAAGATTTTTGGTGGGACCAAAAGTGATTCAAGAAATGGAAGGAAAGATGAAATCAATAAGACAGATGATTAAAGAAGCGTAATATAGACATAAGAGTTATGTTGATGCACATCATATTGACCATATTTATGAAGTTGGAGACAAAGTCTTATTGTGGGTAAAACTGAAGAAGAGTTTGATCAAGTTTGCAAAGGATGCTAAAATCTCTCCTAGGTTCATGGGACCCTTTGAAGTAGTGGAAAAGAAAGGACTTGTGGCATATTGAGTAGCCTTGCCTGATTCTTTGAGGAATATGCATGATGTTTTTCATGAATCTGTTTTGAGACATTATACTAGTTACCCTGCACATATTATTGACATGAGTTCCTTCCAGGTGTCGGATGAGGGTACTCTCATAGTGGAGCCAATTCGCATTATGGAGCATCGCATTCGACAACTATGGCTTTGAGTAGTCGATGAAATCAAGGTCTAGTGGGCGAATTATAGTCCACACTCGGCTACCTGGGAGGACGCATATGAGATGTGTCAATGGTTTCCTTACTTGTTTGATATATTAGACATATAGATATATATTAGATACATTTATTTACATTCTTTTACATATACTGTACAAACTTTAGGACAAAGTTTAAAACAAGAGGGAGTGTATGTAACATCCATCTCTACTGACCATACTATTATTCACTTATTCTTTGAGGACACTTGCTTGCAAGTGATCTGGGTATGGAACACTGTGACTTAATTTGGATTATGGGTTATATATGATGATGTTGAATTTTTATAGCTACTTTATTATATATATATATATATATATATATATCCGTGTGTGTGTGTGTGTGTGTGTGTGTGTGTGTGTGTTGACATGTGCTTTTGAAAATTTGTCCTGAGTGTGAAGGACACATGATAGGTTATGGATGTCACTGGCGTAAAAGGGATTCCTTGGAATTTGGATTGAGTCAGGGAGTGGATTGGATTGTTTGAAGTATTTCAGTATTATGCACATATGATGTATGATGTATTTTAATATGATTTATATATATAAGGATTTTTGACATTTTTTTTGTCATTGGATGCAATCTTGATGATGCTTTCTAATCAGACTCACATATGGAGTAAAGGGGCCTTGCACAAAAACCTAGATATTTAGGGAGAGAGCTGGAAGCATTCCTTTCACATCCTACTATTACTCTCTCCATGGATAAAACTATAGGTTAACGATTATGTAGTTGGGTGGTCCACGAAGATGTGAGGGAAGACTAAGACAGTTTCTCACGTGGATTTCTAAAGGGCACACAATAAGGCAGAATCCTTATTCCTTATAATACCTCAATCTCTCACAAGGTCTACCGAATGGAGTTTTGACTCCAATGGGTTGGACAAACTTTCAAAAGCAAGTCAATGTGAGTGTCACCCTTGGAGAATGAGATGAATCTTGAAGGGAATGTCACACAATTGAAACCTGAGTAAAAAAACATGGGTGGCCTAGAAAACACTGGAATGATTAGACCTTGTTGGATTAAAATAATTAATTAAACAATAGAGTATAATTTTTTAAAGGCCACCATAAATTTTAAAATAAAGGGACTAATTAAACTGTGACATGGGTAAATATTTGAGGGAAATCAAATTTTAGGAAATAGTAAGTAAAGACCTAAGGAAGTGATAAAATACACAAAGGTGCATGAAAATACTAAAAATATATCCTTTTAGAAATAATTACAACTTGAGAGAATGGGTTGTGCATATAATATAATTTGATTTAACCAACCCTAGCCTAACAAAGAATAATCCTAATCCAACCCTTACTATAATCTAGTTAGGAGACAACTAAGAGGAAATTTAGGAACACATGGGGAATTGTGAGGAAAGGTGGATTTTAAATTAAAAAATGAAAGAGAAATAAATTGTGCATCCCAGGTAGATTGTGACACCCATAGTGGATGAAGAATCCTTGAAGCAAATTTCTAAAAATTAACGAATTATCCATGAGGGACAGTTGTCCATAAGGGAGAATTCTATAAATAAAGGGACATAGAAGAGAAGGGGATCAGACCTTGGGGAAGCCACTGTTATGCTCCCAAATTTTAGATTGAATGTGGTTTTATTTGTGAGAGTTAGGACTCTAGGCTTGTGAAAAGAGTGGAAGATATTCCTTGCGAGGCGATCCTGGAAGCTATTTTGTTATGGTTTTTGTGTGCTTGGCCACTTTGTGGCTCGGGGGGGCTAAGGGCGAAGAAGAGTACCCATAGAATTGGTTGGGAGATAACAGTGAAGTCTATGTGATTAACAAGTGAAGTAAAGGAACGAGCGCAAGGTCTGGAAGGACATCTTCAACACATAGGTTTCACCGATTTTTGGTATTTATAAGTTGAATTTGTTTATAATATGTGAGTATCTGTACAATAGATAGATAGAGTCACTGTAGAATCATTTGAAGGTATAAATTTCAAGTGTTACATTTGTTGACAAATGAATAATAGCCACACTGTTATATTGTAAATCTTCTATGTAAATTTCAAATGTTTTCAGAACTCTATATATCGGTTGGATCCTCCCTGTTTAAGTGAAAGATTTATATTTCATATAGCTTATTTTTAATTCTGTATTTTCATCCTTACCTGAATATGTTTGATCATAGTTTTTAAGGGGTTTATGTTAGAAAATTATCAATGTATTTATCGCAGTTCATTTGAGGTTTAGTTATGATTTGTATCATAAGTCCTTGTTGATTTTCATTAAAAATCCAAATAAATTTTATTGATGGGTTTTCCACCGAGAGGCGTACTAGATCCAAACTTGTACCATAACTTCATGTTAATTTTATGACAAATCAATTCTATCGAATGGTGGATTTTCATGAAATTGTTAAACCCTGGGTTTTTTTTTTCTCAAATTAGATTTTGTTTTACCTGAAGTCTCTAGGGGCATGGAGTTCTGTAAAAAAATTCTTACTTAATCCATTTACTTAGGGATTCGTGGGATGCCCATTCTTGGGTTTTTAGGAAAATGTTTACTTGCTTCTAATCAGGGTGTTATAATTTTTCTAAACCAAGTTATGCATGTGAACGGGAGTTAGAACCTGGTGCTAGTTATAAGAGGCGTTATTCAGGGCTCCCGTACATTGATGTTCCAGAGACTTCTTCAACCCAACACTCCTTTTCTCCCAAATTTCTAATCAACCGAATTCGGTCATCGCTTAGTTGAGCGGAATTTGTAGGTCACCCCACCCTACAACCTTCCTTCATAACTTTGACATCAAATCTAATGGTTGGTGGTGATTTTCATCTTATGATTTATACGATGGAGATCCACTACGAAACATCTTTACTTCATGGTTTTCCTCCTATACAACTTGAAACCGTCCCATCCGAGTAACTGAACCACCGCATATCTCAGATATCTGACGATTTATACTTTACCTCAGTTGACGATTGTAGTCCACTCTAGGATTTGGAGCTCCTAGGATATATGTTTACTTAGCAGCCCATTTCCTCTGGAGTGTCAAATTACATACCCTGCGAAGGAATCAGACTTGAAGATCTAATGATCCTTTTTGTTTTCCAGATCTACAAATATATTTTACTCCAGAAGATCGGAACTTCAAGATCTTTGTAACCCTTCACCATTACCTCTTAAATAATCCAGATAATTGAATCATGTTTAACTAGGAGATCAACGGTCTCTTTACCTTGTTGTGATCTACAACTAAAAGTTGTTTCAGAGATCTGAAAATTCAAAGAACTGGGTTTACTTTGGGTTCAAATCTCCTAGAGTGACATGGAGACCATGTTGTCAATTCAATGACGTGTCAAAAAATGAGATTTACATGTGTCACATAATTTATCATAGAAGACATAACCCAAGGTACCCAAAATGAGTGCCACGTGTCAATTGGAATCAGTTGATAGGTGTAATTTGACACGTCAGCATACAAGAACTTTGAGAAGGGGCTCTGACACTTCTGTACTTCGGGGCTTTAGGCTTCAAAATATTTATCTTTGCAACTCTGGTTTTCCTCTAAACTAACAAAGGCCAAACCCTCATATTTGACTATCCTTTATTATCCATTGATAATGATCATGTCTAACTTTTGACTTCGGGAGTCCAGGACCTTTCCCACCTTCACAAATTAAACACACCCCCTAAACAACCAAAATTTGAATTCTTGTATCTACAAACAAGTGTACCCATCATTCGACGATACTCATGTAATCCAGACTCCGATACTCTGGGATCGCCTTATCCTTAACACCATGAATCATTTTCCGAATTACCGAAACTCCTAATATGAAGGCTCGTATATCCAATGGCCCTTATTTGATCGACATATCTACAACTATTCTCCCCTATGGGACTTCAGATATTTGGGGTTTCCTTCACTCTTTACCTTTATGATCCTTTTAAGCGGATTAGTCGAATCCTTGGGGATGCAACGACTATTACTCCTTCGTTGATCTATGATGTATATCATCTCGTTATTTTGGGGTTCGGGGCTCTCTTAAAACAAGTGAATCATATCTGCCAAAGTGGCGAAGCCCGAAGGTCTTAAGGATTTTAACAAGTGCACATCTTTTGTCAGATCGGACAATCGTGGGGATTCTGATCTCCTCGTGATGAAATTTTTTCCACTAGTTCCCCTCAAATGGATTTAAACCTCTGGTTCCTCATTGAACCTTGTACACTATAATCCTCTTGAGATTTTCCTTGTTTTGAACTCCAATGATCTTACAACATCCCTCATGAGATTTAGATTCAAATTGTTGAGTGTGTATTTTCTGCCTCCCCTGTGTTTGTTCACACTGTCTCCTCTGAGCTTTGTATTTATGAAGGTTAGAACCCTGTCCAACTTGAGAGGATCTCTGTGCATACCAAGAACCATTTGATCTAAACTTGGGATTTCGAGCATCCTATCCACGTACTTCTAGAGTTGACTCTGGAGGTGTGGCACATTGGTACTTGAGGAGAAGCTTTAGGCTTCTTACAGAGCTTAAACTCTTTCTTAGAATCGACTCTCTCCCATTTACATGTTATTTATTCACTGTATTTAAGTGATTTAAAACTATCATAAATGGCACATTGTTGATTAAAAGGATTTTTTTTTTACTTTTTAAGGTTATTGTCTTGATGTTTCTATAATTTATTCCTATCCTTAAATGAGTAAGGTGATAAATTATTGAATTAGTATGCAATGATGTTATGATGAAGTAACCATGTTATCGAATCTTCTCTTTTTGCAGAAGGGTAGTTAAGAATGGTGTGATGTATACTTAAATTGTGGAATGAATTGAAATTTATGGGAATTAGACACTTCCTTGCTCCTTAGAATAGTCTCCAGTCTTGTGATATTAAATGGTCAAGATGAATTATACGAATCCTAGACTTGAGCGTTGATTATATGTCTTGGAATTCCTAACCTTGCAGGATAGGTTGGGTGGGTAGTTGTATTTTATTTTATGTGAAGAAAAATATTCCTTCATGCTTTAAGCAGTATCTAAATCTAGTTTTGCAAATGGATTGAAAGAAATATAATGTGTATTATTGATGTATGTTACTATAATGTTTCTCCTATTCAAATGATGCTTATTAATGTTTCAAAAAAAATCACATTGTTTCTAAAATACTTATGTGATGTAACAGAGGGGTTGTTACATAAACGCTCTAGAGTTCAACGTATCATATATGTGTATCCCGTCAAGATGGGTATTTCTACAACTTTATGTAACCCAAATGTAGAAATATCCTGAAAAGTTTTTTGGGGGGAATATGTATTATCATCACTCTCACTCTTTGTTGTGGCATCGAAATTTAATTCCTCAAAAAGATTGAAAATATTGTACCAAGTATTTCTCTTGGAGTGAAGTTTATAAGAAGTGTTTGAGAATATATCAAAGTTGGGATTTTTAGATTCTTGGTCTTCCATCTGTTTAGTTGGATTCTGTATTTTTTCTTTACTGGGTTCCATGGAAACTGCTTACAAATATTTTCCAAGAATGAGGTCTCCAAACAAAATATTAAATCAATAGA
The DNA here is from genome assembly GCA_009831015.1 of Picea engelmannii. Lineage (NCBI taxonomy): Eukaryota > Viridiplantae > Streptophyta > Pinopsida > Pinales > Pinaceae > Picea > Picea engelmannii. The sequence continues at coordinate 595,496 of ML783325.1, read as the reverse complement.
AGCAATGAACTCGTTATGAGAAATAAGAAAACTATACATTGAAATTTAAAACATATATGTTACCAACCAATTACCATTAATTTTCATGTTGATACCATTAATTGTGAACTATATGGTGGTATGCCTTATTAACATTGATAAGACGGCACACATATCATCAACAATGTAAAACTTTAAATTAATTAATCATAGATTAATTCTTTAGTGTATCTAATTACTATTGTAACTCTCGAACATCGGGACCTTGGGGTATCAAGTATTGTATTTATCATCTGATGACTGATATGATGTGGCAACCTATAATTATTCCTTTTCGTAATTCTCATGTTAACCTTAATTATCACATTAATATATACTTATCACTTAAATTATCGAATGTAGGGAATTGAAGTATCAGAGAAATCAATGTGTTTTTTATTTTAAATAATGTCTAAGATACTATATCCAAGATGACATGGAAAATATGACGTAAGATAAGATGACATGGAGATTATACACAAGTGCCAAATGTCATATAGAAATAGTCAAATAACCAGTTTGACGGGGTTAAAAACCGATGACATGTGTCATACACGTAGGATGGGTTCCATGTGTATGGGGTTAAAATCGATGACATGTCTCATGCATGTATGATGGGTTCCAAATGTCGCAGAAGATAGGTCTGCAAACAAAAGTTGAATTCAATAGAAGCAATGAACTTGTGTAGAGAAATAAGAACATTGTACATTGAAATTTAAAACATATACGTTGCCAACCAATTAACATTAATTTGAGTTTTGATACCATTAATTATGAAGCATATGGTGGCATTACTTATTAACATTTAAAATATGGTGCATATATGATCGACAACGTAAAAATTTAAATTAATTAATTCTAGATTAATTCTTTAGTGTATCTAATTACTATCGTAATTAGAGGACATTAGGACCATGGGGCATAAAAAAATGTATTTATCATCCAATGCCTAGTATGACATGGCAACATATAATTAATACTTTTTGTAATGGTTGTGTAAACCTTGGTTACCACGTTAATATATAATTATCACTTAAATTATCATATGTCAGGTATAGGGGTATTAGAGAAATCAATGGGTATTATCTTCTAAATAAATTATGAGATCCGATATCTGATATGACATGGAAAATATGATGTATGATAAGTTGATGTGGAGATTATACACAAGTGCCACATGTCATACATAAATGATCAAATAACCAGTTTGACAGGGTTAAAAATTGATGACATGTGTCATACATGAAGGATGGTTGCCATGTGTAGGGGGTTAAAATCGATGACATATGTTATACACATAGGATGGGTGCCATGTTTCATAGAAGACACATCTACAAAAATAAGTTGAAATCAATAGAAGAAATGAACTCATGCAAAGAAATAAGAACATTGTACATCAAAATTTAAAACATATACATTGCAAACACATTACCATTAATTTGCATGTTAATACCATTAACCGCGAAGTGTATATTGGAAGGCATTATAAACATTGAAAAGATGGTGCACATTTGATCGATGGTGTAAAAATTTCAATTAATTAATCCTCACTGAATTTTTCATTATATCTATCTATTATCATAATTCTCAGACATTGGGACCTTGGGGCATCAAAAAATTATGAACATACGATTTTTATTTTCCCGATATGAGATGACAAACTATAATTAATATTAAGTCGACAAGTTGGTTTTTTGGAGTGATACTACTTGTCCAAATGTGATAGGTCCATCAACTTTGGTATTTAGGATTTATTTATTAGATGAGAAACTTAGACTATCTTACAAAGTGTAACATCCCACTCTACTGAACACACTATTGTTGACTTATTCTTTGAGGACTCTTGCTTGCAAATGATCCAGGTATGCTACTTTGTGATTTCATTCAGAATATTGGTTATATACAATGATGTTGAGGTATTATGGCTTATTGATTGTATTGATGTATAGATATCGAAATATGCTTTTGACGAGTCATCTTGAGTGTTGAGGACACATGACAGGTAAAGGATATTGATGGCATTGATGGACTCCCTTGGACTTTAGATTGAGTCACTGAGTGGATTTTATTTATTGAGTATTTAATTTTACAAACATGTGATGTATGATTGATTATAGTATTATTTATGTATATGGAATTATTGACAGTGTTTTTTTTAGTGGATGTAGTCTTGACGATGCTTGCTAATTCGACTCACATAAGGAGTAGAGGGGCCATGCAAAAAAACCATACATTTGAGGGAGAGGTGTGACAACCTCCCTATCACATCCTAATAGCACTCCCACCATGGTCATAATGGTACGTTAATGATTACCTAGTCTGAAAGGTCCACGATGTGTGAGGTTGGACTGAGACAATCGCTCACAAAAATTTCTAAGGACCGCACAATAAGGCAGAGTGCTTATTCCTTAGAATCTCTTAGACTCTCACAAGGTCGATCGAGTGGAGTGTTGACTCCAGGGGTTGAAAAAATTCCAGAAAAATTATAATTTGAGTGGCACCCTTGCAGAATGAAGGTGCATCTTGAAGGGTACACCACGTATTTTAAAAATTGAAGTCAATAAATCTAGGTGGCGTAAAAAACATTGAATTAATTAGACCTTGTTGGATTAACTAATTAATTAAACAATATATTATTAATTTAAAAGTCTAACAAGATTCAAATCCTAAGTCTAAGAATTGGCCTAAGTCTAAGTTTGATTTGGGAACTATCTAAAATATTAAAATTGGGATAAATCTAATACTAGGAAAAAGGTGGTAAAAATTGAAAGATTGGATGAAATGCACATGTATACATGAATTTAATAAAAAAAAAAAATTAAAATAGAAATAAATAATAACTTGAGAGGTTGGGTGTACATAGAATACAATCTAGATTCAAACTACACTAGTCTAACTAGAACAAGACTCCTAATCCAACTCCAACTGAGCTCTAGTTACGAGACACTTCTTAAAGGAGAATCTACGGAACAAAGGTACACCTAGGAGCGAAATTAAGACCACATTGAAGAATATGAGGGAATTTGATATTTTCAAATAATATTTATCGAACTTCATTCTAGACCTGAAAATTTGTATCATTTTTATGTTAATGCTCATGTCAATTCAATTTCGTTGTAGTATGGACCTCTATTGAATTTCGTCAAATCTGATTTTATATCGTGTTTTTATCTGTTGAATTTTTTATATCGTTGTAGTTTGAATCCAAAATGTTTGGGATCATGGGTGTTAGTGACGCAGGAGCATCGTAAGTAGACATCCATGCAAGCAACGTAAAAGGCGGAAGACAGCTGGAAAAGCACCAACGCACATTTTTGAAATGTTTAGAAAAATTAATGAAGCGGATATTAATGTGATAGATGGGGGAAGCGTACTTACATTTATAATTTAGATGTTGTAAACAGATCTTGATCACTTCTCTCATCTGTAGAATGTAAAGACATTTATACATAATTAATGAAAGTAGGTAGATTTGAATTCATAGATTAGATAGTTTAGAGAGTAGGAGGGAAAATGGATATAGACACCCTCACCCTTGTATCATTGTAACATGATGATAATTCAGAATTCATCAGCTGAGAGATGTAGCAGAGGGCTGTAGAGAAGAACCCATGTACAGGATCACTTGAGTTAATATATGAAACTTTGACTCAATTTTCATGGTGTTGTAATGCTTACTATTTACATTTTCTAAATGGTATGTTTACATTTTCTTTGTTTCTCTGTATGCATTTGTTTCAATGTTGTGTTGTGTGTATGATTTCATGTTGAGTGTATGAAGTCTAAGAGAGGAGAAGAATGAGTTTCAATTGTTTCTCTTCTTGAGAATTCTTGCAAGGAGTGCAGCGAACGTTCGCAAGGTGTGCATTGATGAAGGTCTGAGTTTTATCTCAGAAAGCTCAGGAGAGATACTGTTGTTCTCATACCAGTAGAAGTGTAGGTGAATCATAGAGCCATGCAAGGTGTGTGCAGGCTAGTTGAAGCCTTAGAATTTATCAACTAAGGTGAAGGTGGAATGACTGTTGTTTCAAAGAGTGCACAGAGTCGAGGACTCAAATAACTAGAGGTTATTTGAAATATTGCCGCAAGGAGTCCGAGCAAGATCTCTTGGAGACTTAAGTTCACAAGTGAAAGCTCAGGAGGGTTAGTACCTTTGAAGAGTTCAAAGGAAGATGGGGAGAAAAATCATCGCGCAAAATTTAATACCAGTGGAAGGATGCTAATTCAGTTTGGTCAGAGACTCTTGAGGAGTGAATCAGATGGTTAGAATTCTCCGTGGAGAACTCGTGATGTTGCAAGGACCATAGGATCCAGTGAAGCTAGAAGGTGGTTAGGATTTGGGTGAACCCATAACTTGGTTTTAAGAATCGACGTGGATTGTTTATTGTGGTTAGTTGAGCTATTAGATCATTTCAAAATTTTGGGTTTCGTAAGGTTGAAGTTCAGACCAAAACCTTTGGTCATTCACATTCTTGAACTATGAAAAGGATTATCGCATGTGAAGTTGAACGAGTGAGTTTCAACACTTCGGGAATTTGAGGTTTGGTTTTTTAGGAGTCCTGACAATAAGGAGTCGGGACATAGTGGAGTGAAAATCTCGAAGTCATGAAACACGATAGAACTTTGGCATGGATTTTTAGGATTTTGACACTTTGGGTGTTGGGAAGCAGAGGGAACAACAATTTTTGGAATCGAGAGTTCAAACTTACAGTTCGTGAAATCCTGAAGAGTGGAAGGAGAAAACTCCCAAAAAGGAATAGCTTTGGGCTCCAATCGGGTTTCTGGGTTCCAGAAGTCAAGAGACAGAGTTCCATGTCAACGCAACTCTCGAAATCGTGAAGAGCGAAGAGCCGAAAGCAGGGTCCCAATCACCAGTTGGAGGATATGTGTGAAAGAAGATGAAAGAGGTGGTCGAGTTTCGGTGAAAGTCCTGAAAGGCCATCGATCTCACAAAAAAGGGGAAATTTAGGAAATCGAGAAATCATAAGGGAAGAGGAGCAAGTGTTGGTCGATCACTCAAGTCCTGAAAAGCCAAAATAGGTGGCAACAAGAGGCGTGTGTTCGGTGCATTGAAGGAGTCAACCCTCGTTGACGTTTCGAGTTTCAGAGGTTGAAGAGACAAGGGGCTTGACAACAGGATTCACGAAATCATGAAATCTGAAATCCTGAAAGGGAAAAAGCCCCAATCACATTTGTTGGTCAGTTGTGGAGTTAACATTGATGTTTGATCATGCAAGAATAACTCAGAAGGACCTATGGAATAAACCTATTTGTGTGTGTGAAGTATTCCCTGTGGGGAAATCAAAGAGTCAATCAAACTCAGGGGAAGATTTAGAATGATCATGCACAGATCTTGGCCCAAGGGTCGGGGGTCTACGTCAACTAGGTAGCTAGAGAGGTAGTGGGGGGGGGCAAAGAGCCCATAATGATAATAGTGGAGGCCATTCATTGTAAGGTAGACTAGGTCCACTATATTATTAAATAAGACCCACTATCATAGTTAGATATAATAAATGTAAGAGGTCTTCTTAGAAGGTGTTTCCCTTCCATAATAGGATCCATTGTATGGTGTTTCCATACCTCAAGGGTTTCTATAATAAAGTGGAGCCTTGTAAGAAGTCCTCTTACATTTATTATATATAACTACCCATTTATTATATCTAACTACCCTAGTGGATCTTATTTAATAATATAGTGGACCTAGTCCACCTTACATTGAATGGCCTCCACTATTATCATTATGGGCCCTCTGGCCCCACCCACTACCTCTTAGCTACTTAACAATTGTTCAAAGTGTAATATTTAGGTTTGAAGCTTGGCATCCTTTCCATTCTCATTATCTTCATAACTGCTAATGAGTTTGTCCCACATTTCTTTGGCAGATTTTAAGTGCGTAACTCTTACAAATTCTATTTTTGCAAGCCCACTCAAAATAACATTCATATCTTTAGCATTGAAGTTGATTTATAGCTTGTCATACTTAGAATATAGTACTACATAACCAGTCTCTACCACATCCCAAACATCTTCACATAAATCCATTATGTAGGTTCTCATCCTAACTTTACATAAGGCAAAGATTGTTTCATTGAACAGGGGGGGCTTATTGGTTGAATTTCCTTCATTGCTAGTAATGTATAAGCTCTAATATCTACCCTTAGATAAAAGGAACCCGCTCAAATACCAATTGTTGAAAAACTGAGAGGGGGGGGGTGAATTAGTTGACATTGTGCTTAAACAATTATGCCCATTTTAAACTCTTTACAAAACACTCGATGATGATCAAAATAATGCGGGGAAGTAAGCAATGGAATATTCAACATCAATCACACACATGAAATATACAAATACAGATATTTCCTAAGGAAACCTATAAAGGGAAAAAAATTCGTATTCTTGATATGATAAGTAGTCTTTATTTTCTGTACATGATCATTCTTATGAGAACTAACTCCTTTTGAGGCTACCACCTCTATTTTACAAGGAGAAACTTGTTGAGAGCACCAACTCTCTAATTTCTCTAGCACCCACTAGAAGGAAGCACCAACTCCCTGAGTGTTCCAGCACCAATTGGATGGAAGCACCAACTTCCAATCACACAGGCACCAACCTGTATAACATAGAACAATAGTTTTCCCTTGCACCACCCTACCACCCTGATTTTTTTTGGTTGCAACTAGATGAAAGATTCAACTCCCTGTTTTCAAGAACCCACTTGAAACTTTGAGGACAACAATCCTCCCTAGCACCTCTCTACCACCCTTAAATATAAATATTTTCTTACTAAACTTTATTACAATGATACAATGTTCATCAATGTCTTACCAGTCTAATAATTGTTCTACTACACTACTCTTCTCTATCTGCATCAGTGTCCTCCTGCTCACTCATTTTCTCTTTTTGTTCTTCTACATTTTATCTTTGTGCACCATGTCCATTATATGTGCTATGTCTTCACATTCTCTTCACTATGCCACTATTATGCCCTTTAGGTTGTTCACTACATCTCATTTTCGGCAGAGGGGAAGAACCAGGGTTCAGCGCTACAACATCACACCAACAAAACCCTAACTATCGTCCCTTTCGACAACACCTGCGAAGTAGATGAAGTCTCACCCGAGGTAGAGGCAGGGGTGCTTATAGGACTCAAGTGTCTGCAACCTTAGCTGGGACACAGATATATAATTCTAAGATGTAAAAAATCACTTAGTAGTTAACATTCATCAATATCAAGTTCTTAGTTTACAATGCAGTTAAAACTTAATTACAGAGCATCACAGTATTCAACCAGATCTAGCAGATTCAAGCACTAAGAACATGTATATCAGTCATATCTAACATTCATCCATAATATTAATCACTAAGCTTCAAAATATTGTTCATCTATATTAAATAACTAAGCACATTAACATATCAACACATCACAAAAAGCATAGCAACACAACATGTACGTGGTTCACCCCCACCCTAGGGCTACGTCCACCAAATCTTTGTCTTTGTTATTATTTTTGAGCAAGCTTCTTACAGGCACATAGAATACAATTTCTACTCTGTAGAAGACATGAGATCTATGCACACTCTTCTAGATACTCCTTCTTCTCGCTAGGGTATATCACCAAGCATTCACACAGTCTCTTATAGTTACTTGCACTAGCCTTGCAAGCTTGACACAATAAGCACAAATAATTTACAACTCTTGATCACACAGATCCAAGTCTATCACTTAGCCATTTCTTTTAGTGCTTAGCACACTCACTTCTTCTTACATCACCTAGATATATATTTATACATACAAAATAGGCCTAAGCATGGGTAAGCCCATGGGCCGACATCCCATACCCATTACATAATACCAAATCCCAAAAAGGGCCCTAAAAGGGGTCGATATCCCACGATCTCTGCTCCATTTTTTGATCCTCCTTCGACAGCCTATCGAAGTCCCAAAATAGGTCAAACATGACCAAGGCTCCTTAAAACTTGGTCAAGGGTGAACATTCCCCCAGCACTCACCTATGACTCATCCTGAGTCACTCTGACCTGACTATCTCTTTTTCAAAAGCCTCGATCTTGGCTTGAGACACTTCGACTTGTTGTTGTGCCACAAACTCATGTTCAGTGAAATCTTGTATGACTACTTCATTGATAGGTCCTTCTAGGCATTATTCAACTATAGTGACGACTTGCTCTAGTTTTTCTCCTCGAACTTTGATCTTTGTGAACAGTTGGTAAGAATTATCCTATACCGGTTGGAGCCTCTGAGTCACTTCCATGAATTTTCTCTGGACAGTGTGGATCTGTTGCTGGGCAGTGTGCTTCTCCTGGGATAGCTTCATTCTTTCCACAACTGAAAGGGGATTCAACGGTGCCTGTATTGTCTCTATTTGATACTTCACCTCTTAGAGCTATGACTCTAGTGCCTTCAGTTCTAGATTCTCAGTGAGTTGTTCATAGGTTTCATCACTGAGATCAGTGAAATTATTACATTCCATGTCAAGGGCCTTTATTCTCTCAATTTCACTTCGAGCAGTTGATTCTCTTTGGTCGCTAACATCCTGCAGGATGTTGGGCACTGTGTGGAGCTCTAAGTCTACTATTTGTTTATGTAGTTGTTGGATAGCTTCCTCAAGTTGTTCTACTTGATATGTGACTCAGTCTTCTACTTGTGGCTCTAAGCCTGTCACAGAGCTAAGTGTTATGTTTATTGTTTCCTTCACTTCCAATTGTTCTGCGAGCAACTATTTTTTTTATTGTTGCATCTTGAATTTCTCTTCTTCAAACTTTTCCTGGAGAGAAATATTATTTTACTCTACAAATGTACGTTTTTCTATGAGAATGCCTTGCACTTGCTTCAAGGCATGGGTGGATTTTTTTGTTTCTTCTTGATCACGTCAAAAAAGAGCTTTGACTGTATCAACTAGTCGGTGGAGTTGAGTTGGCGCATCTCCCAACTCTGGTTCTCCTGATGGTAGAGGAACAATGGAGGATACGTAACTGTACTAAAGGGCTTGTTGTACCCCTCGTATTTTGACCTAAATTTTATCATACATTTCCTCCTTCTTGGATTTTTGTTTCTCCGTGATTTCTAGTGAAGCATCATTTAGAGTTGCTATGATGATGTCAAAATCATCGGTAGTAAGCACAGTCTTCATCTTGGTCATGGTGGCATTCGATTTATTCTGGGAAGAAGGTTTTGAGGGAGAAACCTTCCTCTTCTTCAGGATATCAACCTCGTCTCTAGGCGGTGCTACTTCACGTGGCTTCTGTTCAGCTCCTTTGCCATTTAGTTCTTCTACTTTGTCATCACCCCTTCGACCAGGTGATACTAAAGTAGTATTTCATTAGGCCATGCTTAAATCTTGGACCTCTTCAGTCTTCTTTATTCTACTGGGCCCAAGTGTATCATGTTCTTTATGTGTGGTATTTGGGCTATCAAGGTCAAACATCTCTATAGGGTCTACAGGAATAAGGAGGTATGTAGACCGGTCCTTCTTGATCTCCTATAGGTCCTCTTCCATGAGTTTCTAGTATGACTGAAGTTGCTCCTTATGTTCATTAGCTCGCGTTGTTATGTAGATGAAGTGTCGATCTACACAGAACTTCATAAGGGGTCAAAACCTCTGTAGGGTGTTTGGAGTCATGCGAGGTTCAGCTTCAATGTCTCTCTTTAGATGAAGGTAGTATGTATGAAAAATAACGTTTGCCTGCCATTGTTTGTTCATATCACTCGAGTACCAGAGTGTAGTGAACTTTGCAGCAAGCGGCTGGAATGGTTCAATATCCAGAAAGGTCACACCTTTTAGCATCTCCCAGGAAAAAAAGGTGACGAGGATCAAGAGCTAGCTAAATTGAAACTCATAGCCTTGATCCTGTGCTTCACGATATTATATTTCCAACTGATCAACTAGGTACTTCACCCAGTTCATCTGCAGGGTGTTTGGAGTCATGCAAGGTTCAGCTTAGATGGATCTCTTTAGTTGAAGGTAGTATGTATGAAAAATAATGTTCTCCTGCCATTGTTTGTTCATATCACTCGAGTACCAGAGTGTAGTGAACTTCGCAGCAAGCGGCTCAAATGGTTCAATGTCCAGAAAGGTCACACCTTTTAGCATCTCCCAAGAAACAATGGTGATGAGGATCAAGATATAGCTAAATTGAAACTCGTAGCCTTGATCCCGTGCTTCGTGATAGTATATTTCCAACTGATCAACTAGTTACTTCACCCAGTTCATCTGCAGGCCTTCCATGCACTTCCCTGCGAGGTCAATGACAAATCCTGTGACTTGCATAGGTCCGTTCTTCCTTACTAACTTTCTAGCTATTAGCTGGAAGGATAGGTGCACTGCACCATTCTGGATGGAGGATACCTTGTAGCCTCGCATCCCCTTTTCAACATCGTCGTATTTATCTTTGATCTTCTATGCTAGTGCGCGATCTATATCTTTTTCTAGGTAGAACTCTTGTGGATCAGGTCCTTGCATAATGAATCTGGTGATCCTATGGATCAATGTCATATCGACTATAATACGACGGTCTAGCCATAAGTAACCACCATGGTAACATGAAAGTAATAGCTTGACATAGGCGTTCACTTTCTGGTGCCTTCTGAATTGTTGGATCTTCATTACATTCAATAGAGTGGACTACGCAAGGTTCATTGTCCACGGCTAGGGGTTTATTTTCGAATTCTTCCCCTTCATTCTATTCAGGTATTTGTATGGGGCGAGCATGCTATATTTCTTGTAATATCTGAGGTTGAAGTCACTGAACTTCAACACTGCGATCTTGTATTGCTGTGCACGAGCTACGCATATCCCCTTCGGGAGGTACATAGTAACCATGGAGTACTTGAAAGCCCTTGGCATGCTATCTCGACTCACCTTGTCGGCCAGAGGTGGGATGTAATCGGGAAATATGTTCGGGATCAACTTCACATTTTCTAGGTCATATCTGTGTTTGGTTCTCTTTTTCGCTGATGGTCAGGATGATCCAGCTTCACGAGCATTCGATAAAGAGGCTTGCACTCCTCTCATCGATGACGCTTGAATACTTGCATACATTTATATTTTAGTCATTAGGTCAATGAGAACTTCTTCAAAAAATTTCTCTGTAGCGTTAAGATCGTCCGACATGCACACTTGTGGTTGAATATCTTGGGTTCGAAGAGTAACTAGTCAATGTAATGGGACGGATGACAACAACATGATGATCACTATGCAAAATCAACTAGTATATGGGCTCATATTCACGGTTAGAAAAAGTGTTCTCTTTGCGTGGTGCGGTGGGATAATTAGATAACAAGGAAACAAATCTCTTGCAATGGGTGAGAAGCCTTCATTAAATTGGTTATGTCCATTATGGCACAGTCCCAATGGTCTGGTGGTGAAATTTCTGACCATAAATTCCTTTCTACCCATCTAAGTCATCGGTCTAATGGCTATACTATTCCCAATGGCTATATTCCATCGCCATGGAAAAGTGCCATGTGTCATTGTTCTGATATCCTGACGAGGTTACAGTTTTGAAAATTTTCCTTCTGCGAAGTTCCCTCTAGAACTTTCTATAACTTTTTGTTCTTAGCTTTCTTCTTACTCAGTTTTTGGGCCTTCTTTCCAGTGAACATCATCTCGGTATTCCTTTTTCCATTCTGATTCTTCTCTTCTTTTGGCAGAGTAAGTTCACGTTGTTGAGATTCTTTCCTATAAATCAAGTGTAATACTTCATCTGTATATAGAATAGGTACTTTAGTCTTCTGTGGGTCTTCTAGTGTTCTTCCCACTTCAACATCCAAGTTTCTGGTTTTAAATAGATTTTCTTGGTTTTTCTATACTTCAATCAAGTGTGTGATCCTCCTAGTCATGAAATATTTTAACTCTTGGTTCTTCTTCTCTAAGATTTCTTCGTCTTTTCTTCTGGCCTGATCTCCTTCAATCCAAGTTTTTCCTAGTAACATAGCAAATGGATTCATGTTCTCAATAATTTTAACAATTTCAAATCCTTTCTCCGTCGAAGTTCCATGAGAACTCATAGATATCTAGGTAATTCTTGCACATAAGGTTATCAGTTTTCCTCTGAATAATCCTATTCTTCCCAATGAAGGAATCATAGTAGGCTTTCCTAGAATTTCCCAAGTTCTTTCTGTCATAATATTCACCTGTGTTTCCTCATCCATAACATAGTCAATGTCGAAGTCTCCTATTCTTACTTCAATGCATTTTTTTTCCTTGAAGATTTCTGATAAGATGATATGTCGGTAGTCATTCAAGGTTTCTTTCATCTATAACTATACTTTTTTTTATTCTTTCTGAGGTTCTTCCATAATCTCAGTTTCTTGATCTTTCTCATGGTCTTCTTGTCTCATATTCATCCTTTCAATCTTGGAAATCATTCTAGGGAAATCCAAAACTTCATGGTCCATATCTTTGCAAAAGAGGAAACTAGGTCTTCGTCTAGCGAATTCCTTAGCCAAGTGTCCCATTCTTATACAACTGTAACAAAGGGTTAATCATCTCTTTCTCTTAAATTATTCCCAACCTTTCCTATACTGCGCACTAGGATCATGGTATCTAACCTGCAAAAAATTATTTCTAGGATCTTGCATCCATTTGTTAGTTCAAACATTCTCTCTATGCATAGGTATAACATATATTTCACTATTGTTATCATATCTACTCATATCAAATATTATTTCATCTATCATTGCCCCAGTTTTCAAGCTAGGACAAATCTTATCAAACATACCTAGATCCATACTTTAGAAACCAAAATTTCCACTAATCTTATCTTCAGCAGAGCACAAAGCTTCCAAATCTAAAAAAAAATTCTTTTCTTACCTCTATCAGAGCACAAAGATTTTAGATATTACCTTTTTTCTTCATATATGACCCTTTTTGGCACAGAGATTCATAGATCAAGTAGAATACTATGCACTAGAGCGACATATCTACACACAAATATTTCACAATTTCAAGTCAGATCTTTCAACAAAGCTTCTTCTTCTTTAGTTCCCAAAAATCACAGTTTCAGGTTCCAGCAATGTAACTGTTTGTTGTAATAGGGGTAGACCCATGGTTCAATGCTACAAAAGCATACCAACAAAACCCTAACTATCGGCCCTTTTGGCAACACCTATGAAGCAGATGAAGTCTCACCCGAGGTAGAGGTAGGGGTGGTTGCAGGACTCAAGTGTCTGCAACCTTAGATGGGACATAGATCTATGATTCTAACACTTAACAGAGCACTTATTAGTTAACATTCCTTAATATCCATTTCTTAGTTTACAACACATTTAAATCCTAATTATAGAGCATCGCAGTATTCAACTAGATCTAGCAGATTGAAGCACTAAGAACATGTATATCAATCAGATCTAACATCAATCCCTAATATTAAGCTCTAAGAATCAACAGATCATTCATCTATATTAAATCACTAAGCACATTAATATATCAACACATCGCATAAATCATAGCAACACAGCATGTACGTGGTTCACCCCCACCCTGGGGCTATGTCCACCAACTCTTTGTCTTCTTTGTTATCTTTGAGCAAGATTCTTACACGGACATAGCATCCAATTTCTACTCCACAGAAGACAGGAGATGTGTGCGCACTCCGCCAGATCCTCCTTCTTCTTTCTAGGGTATAGCACTAAGCCTTCACACAGTCTCTTACAGTTACTTGCACTAGCCTTGCAAGCCTCACACAGTATGCACAAAGAATTTACAACTCTTGATCACACAGATTCAAGTCTAGAACTTATCCATTCCTTTTAGCACTTAGCACACTCGCCTCTTCTTACATCACCTAGTTATCTATTTATACATATAAAATAGGCGTAAGCATGGGTAAACCCATGGGCTGACATCCCATACCCATTACATAATCCCAAATCCCAAAAATGGCCCTAAAAGGGGCCGAGATCCTGCGATCTCTTCTTCATCTTTCACTCTGACTTCAACAACCTGTCAAAGTCCCAAAATAGGTCAAACGTGACCAAGGTTCCTCAAAAATTGGTCAAGGGTTGACACTCATCCTCCCCACAGCATGGGTTCCAATCAAATCAACAAATTCTTCTATGTGTTGTATATTTGTTACACGTCGATTCCTCTACATTATCATCATAGAAAATATTCATCTTCTCTAGAGATTATGCTAAATTTCTTCATCATCAGAGGCCGTTTTCTTGATATTCCTCGGCTTCTTTGGCAGTCGAAACTCTTCCTTTTCTCTATTAGTTACAGCCATTCATCTTTGGATTCTTTGGCTTCTAAGCCTCTTCCTTCACGTGACCGCCGACGGTGACCAAACGCCTATTCAAAAGGTGCTTCCCGATATCGGTCTAGTGAGGGCTAGCTCTATTTCATGATATGACCTTGGGCTATGAACTTCACATCACCACGTGATTGTGGGTGCATCCATAGGCGGTTTGAGGGAAACCCCCTTTTCTCCCCGCAATTCACTATGAGCCTCCACGCGTACTTTCTAAAAAACTATGGTTTCAATTGTGGCCTTCTAAAGAAAAATTAATACCCAAGAATGTTCTAGCCCCACAATGTGATGGGACCATCAATCTCAAGATATTGATTGTGCTCCTCAATCAATGACTCTGATCTATTGTCTTTTCCTGCCCTCTTTCCTCTGTCCATGCATGATCCTTAGTCTCAACGACCAAGTGACATGTGGCTTTCCAAACCAATGGAAGAGATCAATTTCTCCTTTTGGGCTTCACGAGTCTTGATTCTCAAACTCCACTTTCTCCTAGATCATTTCACTCAGAGTCCACGATCTAAGAATGTGTGTTCTTCTCAAATCAACAGTCATAATCCCTTCAGGTATTCAGGGTTCAAAAATGTCAAATTTCCAACCTTTCAATCTTCCTTTTCTTTTTCCCGGAGCTGACAATCCATTGACATGTGTCCCTTTCAGATCAACAGTCATAATCCCTTTGGGCATTTGGGGTTCGAAAATGTCAACTTTCCAACCTTTCTCCTTCATGGTTTCCTAGAGTAGTTTTTCTCGGAGTTCACGATCCATTGACATGTACCCTCCTTCATGATCAACTATCATAAGTGACTTCGATACTTCGGTACTTTAGGTTGATCATTGCTTCATTCTCATCCATAGTGGTCACCTGTTAAATAAGTCATAGGCAGTGGAGACCGCTTGTTGTTGGTTACCATTTACATTGTCCTTCCATTGTACTAGATCAACATTTGATGATGCACCTGAAGTGTTCCTTAGATCAGATGAATTATGTCCACTTCGAGACTTTGACAATTGGGACTTTGGAACTTTGGACAAGTGTTGGTTGTAAAGCTCCTGAAAAAAAAATCCCATAGTGACGTCACTTACTTATGTCACTTGATGATGTGTCATGAGCCTATTAGCTTCCACGTGTCACTCAAATTTGTGATTTGCACGTACCTAAAATGTCGAATCAACTTGACACATGTCATTGTTTGATTGTGCCATGTGTCCTTGCTAACAGAGTCTTGTTGATGTGGATCCTTATTCACTTTGTGACTTCGGCCTTCGGGACTTGAGGTTTTTTGAATTTTGAATTTTCCAATTCTTTCAAAGTGAAAATCCCCAATCAGTAACCTCCTCTCAACTTTTATATATGAACTAAATGTTTTTCGTCGATCATGTTTTTAGATTGACGACTCGATCTTTCTGTGATGCTTCTTTTCTATCTTACTTGATGACCGTTAGATGGCCATTGTCGCTATTCCTCCTGAGCTTCTGATCTCTCCGACTTAGAAGGTTTGGTTCGTTGTTTTTCTTTGCATCAATGAAAAGAACACTCTTCCTATAAAATATGGCAACAATCTCCCCCTTTGGCATTGACGAAAACCCTAAAAGGATGCACTATTCTTCTTGGACCTCCAACTGTAGCATCCAGACAACATCTTTTCTCCCCCTTTGACATCAATTTCAAAGAAAACAGGCTCCTCCTGAGTTTTTGCAACACTTTTTTGAGGTATCAGATATTCAACCAATACATACTCCCCCTGACAGGATGGACTATTTAGCTTGATAACGGGGTCATGCCCAACTTCCATTGTAGATACTCAAACTAAGATTTTGCAAGTGGTTTAGTGAAGAGATCAACAATCTGATCTTTGGATGGAATATAACAAAAATAAACAATAGTGTTGGTCACATGTTCCCTCAAGAATTGATACTTTATGGGTATATGCTTGATCTTGGAGTGAAATAAAGGGTTCTTTGACACACTAATTGCACTTGTATTATCACAATGAATTGGGATTGGTGCAATATATTTTATCTCCAAGTCTGCAAGTGTTTGAATCATCCAGCATACTTGGGTACAACAAGTGGAAACTGCAATGTATTCATCTTATGTAGCTGATAAGGAAATGGAACCTTACTTCTTTCTCAACCATGCTACAAGGGAATCTCCTAAGAAGAATGCACCTCCACTCATGCTTTTCCTTTCATCCACGTAGTTAGCCCAATCAACATCTGAATAGAATGATACTTGAAAATTATGATTCCTAGGATACCATAGGCCATATTTCATTGTTCCTTTCAAGTATATGAATATTCTTTTGACAACTAACAAATGACTCTGTTTAGGTGCATCTTGATATCTTCCTACCATTCCAATAGCATGAATTATGTCTGGATGGGATGTTTTGATGTACAATAGGTTGCCTATCATATGCCTATATGAACTCTAGTCAACATCAAGTGATTCATCATCCTTTCTTAACTTTCATCTAGTCACCATAGGTGTGTTCATAGGTGTAGAGTCTTCCATTTGAAACATTTTCAACATTTATCTTAGATATTTCTCCCAAGAAAGAAATATTCCTTTAGACTTCTAAGTAATTTGCAGAACAAGAAAAAATGGCAGTTCCCCTATCATAGACATTTCAAATTCAGACTACATAGTAGAAGAAAACAATTGTACCAATGAGGCATTATTTATTCCAAAGATGATGTCATCTACATAGACCAACATAATGAGAAAATCATTACCCTTTGTTTTTATATATAGATTGTTTTCAAATGTTCCTCTCTTGAACCCTTTGTCTTGATGATACTTATCCAGTCTATAATACTAGGCACTAGGAGATTGTTTAAACCCATATAAGGCTTTATTCAACTCACAGACAAAGTTAGGGTTATCTGATAGTTGGAAACCCTCTAGTTGTTCCATATAGATTTCTTCTTTTATATATCCATTTAGAAAATCTGACTTGACATCCATTTGATTGACTTTAAATTGTTTATGACAAGCATAAGCAAGAAACATTCTGATAGCTTCTAATATTTCTATAGGTGCAAATGTTTCATCAAAATCCAATCCTTCTATTTAAGCATATCCTTTGCAGACCAAACTAGCCTTATTTCTTACAATATTTCCTTGCTCATTCATCTTATTTTTGTAGACCCATTTTGATCCTATTACATTTTTATTTTTTGTCTTAGGATCAAGTTCCCAAGTGTCATTCTTTTTAATATGGTCTAGTTCCTCATTCATTGATTTTAACCAATTTACATCTTTACTGGCTTCATTAAATTTCTTGGGTTCCACCATGGATATGAAATCTATATGTGATTTCTCGATGTATTTGATTATCCTTCTCATGGTTTGTACACCTTTGTCTTTCTCACAAATTATCTGACTTTCAGGATGATTATTTTGAGTAATTATGGAGGAAGGATATGATGTTGATTGTTGTCTTGACTCTTCTTGTTTGGGTGTCTCTTCTCCATTCGATTCTTGGACCTGTTCATATTCAGTTTCAACTATGTCCTTTGTAGTAGACTCAATATTTCTAACCTCTCTTACTGGGACTCCTTCATCAAGCTTTAAATAAATGCAATCAACTAATTTATGCAATCTTTTATTAAAGCATTTATATCCTTTACTATTGGTAGCATATCCTAAGAAGATGCCTTTATCAGCCCTATCATCATACTTGCCAAGGTTTTCATTTTTATTCTTTATGTAGCACTTACTCCCAAAGACTTTGAAGTGTTTGATTGAAGCAGGTCTTCCATACCACAACTCATAAGGTTTCTTGTCACTATGTGGTATGACGTGGGATTTGTTAAGAATATGGACTATTGTGTGTATTTATTCTACCCAATAAGTTTGAACAATGTTCTTCGCATTCATCATTAACCTGACCATTTGCTGAACTGTTCTATTTTTCCTCTCAACTACTCCATTTTGTTGTGGAGTTCCTAGGATTGTGTATTCTCTCTTGATCCCATGTTTATCACAGAATTCCTTGAAATCACTTGACATAAATTCTCCTCCTTTGTCTTATCTTACTACCTTTATCTTGTTGCTTGTTTTATTTTCAGTTAGATCCTTAAATATTTTAAATTTATCCAATGCTTCTTCTTTTTCTTTGAGAAAAGAAACCCAAGTGAGTCTAGAGTAATCATCAATGATCAACATAAAGTAGTTTTCATTCCCTGTGCCTTCTTGTCTTGATGGGTCAAATAAATCCATATGAACTAATTGGAGTGGTTTCTTTGTTGAATTAGAGCTCTTGTATTTAAACTGTGTCCTAGTTATCTTTCCTACTTGGCAGGGTTTATACACAAAATATTGTGGCTTTAATATTCTTGGAAAATCTTTTACTAGCTCAAGATGTTTGAGCTTGATTAAGTGGTCAAAGTTTATATGTCCAAGTCTGCTATGCCATAACCATATTTTATCACGTTTCCTTAGATGACACTCTTATGTATCTTCTTTCAACACATATACATTATTATCTATCCTTATGCCTTTAGCCACCACTTGTCCTGAGTTTATAGACTTTATCTTACAATCTTTGGAAGTGAAAACCACTTCACATCCTCTGTCACACATTTGACTTACACTGATAAAATTATGTTTCATCCCATCTACAAGAAAAACATCCTAGGATTTTCCTTTACCATTACTCAAACTCACCATCCCTTTACCCTTGATTTTACCTGGTTCATCATTTACAAAGGTTACATTTCCTATTTTTCTTTTACTTATAGACATAAACTTATCCTTGTCTCTAGTCATGTGCTCGGAAAATCCACTGCCTATATACCAGGGGTCTTTTTGTTTTTGAGATGAAAGCACTAGACCACATTTTTCACTATCTTTCTTTTTCCATGTGCTAGCATTTCTAGCTAAGGGATTTGTCCTTGGATCTACCTTGTAATTCTTCAGATGAAAGTTTGCAGCTTTGTGGCCGATGTTATGACAATTATAACATTCAAGCTCATTATTAAATAGGTCAAAGTGATTGGTACTACGTTGTCTACTCATTGGTTGCTTAGTTCTATGTTGAAAAGATTGTTTATTTCTTTACCTCCTCAGTTGCATGTCTCTAAGCTTAATTTGACAATTTGCAATCTTATGACCAAAATTAGAACAATAAAAACAGTAACCATGGAATAAATTTTAGTACCTGAAGGATGGCCTCCTTCTTGGCATTTTTTGCTCCATCTTCTGATATCTTTGTTTTTTATCAGGGATCATCTTGTCTTGATTAACTATTGGTGGCATAGTACTCAGATGGTCTGATTGTCTACTGACTTGGAACTTGATCATCTTTATTGGCTCTTTGTTTTCTAACTGTTTTTTGCTTGAACCATTTTCATAACCTAAACCAGTATTCAACAAGGGAGATCTTTGTTTTCTCAGAATGTCATTTAGTTCTGCTGAGACTTTATTGCTTGGAAGATTTTATAGATATAATTCTTTAAAATTATTCATCTCTTTTCTGGTTTTTACTACCTCTTCTTCCAAGGATTCCCATCTTGCCTTCTTTTTTGATAACTATTGTTTCAGAATGTCCTATATTTTCTTTGCCTCTTCTAAGTCCACTTTTAGTAGGGAAAAGTCTTCATCAGGTTTTTTACCATTCGTTTCAAACTGCATCAACAACTATTTTTATTTTCTCTTCTTAATTCTAAGTCTGTCAATCTCTTCTAAATCACTGATTAGTTAACATTCCATATCAACCACAACTTCTTCATCATTAACATCACTTCCTGTGATTTTATTATCATAATCCTCTTTGGCCATAAGCATAAATTCATTAACCTTATCTTCACAGGAAGAGTCACTATCTATGTCTTCTGAAGAGTCATCGTTGTTTACACATAAACTTTTCTTCTTACCAAATCTGTTGGGTTTGTACTTCTTTTCACCTTCAGAATTATGATCATGCTTATTGTGTGGACACTTAGATGCAAAGTGACCTATCTTTCCACAGTTAAAACATTTGAAGGGAAACTTGCCTTGGTACTTTCTTGATCCTTTCTTTAGTCTTCTCATAAATTTTTCTTCAATTTCATCGGGCTCAGAATCCTCATTCTCATCTACCTTAAATGATGCTTCTCTAGAGGTGGGTTTATATTTACCTATCCTCATTTCATAAAAAGCTTGAGTTCCTAGGATTTGGTCAATAGGAAGTTATTTTAGATAATTAAGTTCCTCTATAGTAGATACCTTTGGGTTGAACCTATTTGGCAGAGATCTCAAAATTTTCTGAACTAAAGAGACATCCTCAATTTTTTCACCAAGTTCTATCATTGCATTTACTAGTTCTTAAACTCTCAGAAAGTACTTCTTAACAGTTTCATCCTCTTTCATATTTAGTTGTTCAAACTGTGATATGTAGGTTTGAAGCTTAGCATCCTTTAGCTTCTCATTACCTTCATAACTGCTAATGAGTTTGTCCCACATTTCTTTGGCAGATTCTAAGTGCATAACTTTTACAAATTTTGTTACAGCACCAACTGGATGGAAGCACCAACTCCCTATTTGTTAGAGCACCAACTAGAAGGAAGCACCAACTCCCTATTTGTTACAGCACCAACTGGATGGAAGCACCAACTTCCAGTCACACAGGCACCAACCTGTATAAAAGAGAAAAATAGTTCTCCCCTGCACCACCCTACCACCTTGATTATTTCTGGCTGCAACCAGATGGAATCTTCAACTCCTTGTGTTCAAGCACCCACTTGAAATTTTGAGGACAATAGTGTTCCCTAGCACCTCCCTACCACCCTTAAATATAAATATTTTCTTACTGAAATTTATTATAATGATACAATGTTCATGAATGGTGTACTAGTCTAATCATTGTTCCGCTACACTACTCTTCTCTGTCTACATCAATGTCCTCTTGCTCACTTGTTTGTGTTTTTTGTTCTTCTGCATTTTATGCTCTCTGCACCATGTCCATTATATGCACTATGCATCCGCAAGCTCTTCACTACTCCATTGTTCTACCCTTCAATTTGTTAAATGTGTCTCATCCTTCCAACAATGTGGCTTCCAATCAAATCAACAACTTCTTCTATGTTCTACATATCTTATACAAACTGATTCCTCTGCATGATCATCATAAAAAACTATTCGTCTTCTCTGATGGTTATGCTAAATGTGTTCATCATAATAGGTCATTTTCTTGATATTCCTCGGCTTCTCTAGAAGTTGGAAATCTTCGTCTTCTCTGTCAGTTACAGCCAATCGTCTTTGTCTTCTTTGGATTCTAAGCCTCTTCCTTCATGTGACCATCGGCGGTGACCAAATCCCTATTCAAAAGGTGCTTCCCGATATCAGTCTAGTGAGTGCTAGCTTCGTTTCATGATATGACCTTGGGCTATGAACTTCACATGACTAAGAAATTATGGGTACGTCCATAGGAGGTTTGAGGGAAACCCTCTTTTCACCCCAAAATTCACTATGAGCCTCCACACATCCTTTCTAAAAAATCGTGGTTTCGATTGTGGCCCACTCAAGAACTTAAGACTCAAGCATGTTCTGACCCTACAATGTGATGGGACGATCAATCTTAGGATATTGATGGTGCTCCTCGATCAACATATTCGATCTATTGTCTTTTCCTGCCTTCTTTCCTCCATTAACATGTGATCCTTAGTCTCAACGACTAAGTGACATGTGGACTTCCAAACTAATGGACGAGATTGATTTTGCCTTTCTGGCTTCGGGAGTATCGATTCTCAAACTCTTCTTTATTCCGAATCATTTCACCTAGAGTCTATGATCTAATGACGCATGGTATTCTTGAATCAATGGTCACCATCCCTTCAAGTATTCTGTGTTCAAAAATATAAACTTTCCAACCTTTCAACCTTCCTTTCCTTTTTCCTGGAGTTGACAATCCATTGATGCGTGTCCCTTTTGTATCAATAGTCACAATCCCTTTGGGTATTCAAGGTTTGGAAATATCAAATTTCCAACCTTTCTCCTTCTTGTTTTCCCAGAGTAGTTTCACCTGTAGTTCTCGATCCGTTGACACATACCCTCCTGCACGATCAATGATCATAAGTGACTTTGAAACTTCGAGACTTTAGGCATATCACTTCTTCATTCTCCTCTAGAGTGGTCACCTATTGAATAAGTCATAGGCGGTGGAGACTGCTTACTGCCGGTTAGCACTTCCACTTACATTGTCCTTCCATTGTACTAGATCAATGGTTGATGATGCACTCGAAGTGTTCTTAAGATTGAACGACTTATGTCCACTTTGGGACTTTGGCATTCGAGACTTCATAACTTTGGGAAAGTGTTGGTTGTAAAGATCCAGAAGTAAAACTACCGGAGTGACGTCACTTACTTACGTCACTTGATGATCTGTCATGAGCCTAGTAGTTTCCACATGTCATTCGGATTTTTGATTTGCACGTACCTGAAATGTCGAATCAACTTGACACTTGTCATTGCCTAATTTCACCATGCATCCTTGCTGATGTGGATCCTTATTCACTTAGGGACTTCATCCTTCAAGACTTTGGGTATTTTGACTTTTCAATTTGCCAATTCTTTTGAAGTGAGAATCCTCGAACAGTAACCTCCTCGCAACTTTTATACCCGAACTAAATGTTGTTCGTCGATCATGTTCTTATATTAATGACTCCATATTTCTATGATGCTACTTTTCTAGATTATCTTGTCCTTCCACTTTAAAATGATCTGACGACTGACGTTTACTCTGGCTCTCTGGCTCTCTAGACTTTGGGGATTTCAGATATCAAACTAAAAAAATTTGAAGTGATTTTCTCTGGAGTTTTGGATCATGTGCTACCTGTCGGTATTGATGATGGACAGTCCTTGCTTACTTCGGGAATTTGGGAATTTGACAAGTCCACTCTCCTATGCTCATCCAATGGCTTAACCTTCATGCATTTATTTTTGGATCCAACGAATGTTGATCCTCGAGGCTTAGATCCAACGGATCAGATCTGTACTTCACCTCTGCACTTCCTCTAGTCACTGAATGTTGATATAACAGTCATCGGGTATTCGGGATTGGTGATCCAACGACCATTGTCGCTCTTCCTCCTGATTTGATGATTTCTCTGACTTAGAAGGTTTGGTTTGTTTCTATTCTTGCAATTAATGGCAAGCACACTCTTCCTATAAAATATGCCAACAAGCTTTTTGTATTCCAATTTCTAGTATAATTGGTGCACTACTTTATTAAAAATAATTAAACTAAATGTACATTAATGAAAGGTAAATCCTAATATAAACACAAAACCAACACAATTTTTTTTGCAAGTTAGAAAAATTTATTAAAGCCTGCCAAAGAGAAAAAGTTATAGATGGTGGAATATCCCGAGAGACCGTGGTAGCATCGCCCTGGTGGGAAACCAATGCTTCCACATGGTCGTGGAGTTTCCAATTGTCCATGCAATTATAAAAAATTGTAAAAACAAAACTGTGCTAAGCCTATAGCTAGGATGCCACACAAGGCTGGAAGCCAGTAAACTAATATGTCTGGAAACATAAAAAACTAGAGAAACTTGAGAACATTGGGATCATCTGGAGCTAGGTTCAAGCCTATGTTCTTTCTGTTGGTCCTGCATAATGTCCTTTCCTAGAATCCCTATGTCCAGGGTTGAATGTCAGAGACAATGAAGAAGAGACTCAAGTTTATCCTCGCGAAGAGATCAACGACCATCCCTATTTAGCAACCCCTTGATGGGGTACTTGACATCCATGACTGAGTTCTAGATGAAATCCAAAGAATTATTCAAATTTCCAAGCCCATCACACCGAGAAAAATCAAGAGGAGGAAAAGGGGGTCATGGAGCATCAGATGAAGAAGGGGGGGAGGCAGAAGAAGGGAGAGGGGAGGAGGAAGGGGAGAGAGGGGTGGTCATAATTGGGGGAGCGAAGGGAGGAGGGGGATGAGTTGGAGGTTGGTGGATGGGCAGTGGCTCTGGGATGATCTTAGGAAACAAATCGAGGGAATTTCCAAATTTTTTGAACCACTCGACTCTGCATGAAAACAGAGAGGAAAAAGGAGGGAGATCTAGTGTGGAGGCACAATCTAGAGGGATTTCTGGAGTGGAGGGGCAGATAGGTTCAAGGGGGAGTTCTGGAGTGGAGGTGCAAACAAGAGCACGAGAGAAGTTCTAAGGATCTTTCCTACCACGACACTACAAGCCTCGGCCTATCGCAACATACCAAGCCAACCCTCGCTTTGAATTACCTAGTTGTCACGACATCAGGAATAAAACTAGGAGAGGAGGGGAGGAAATGAACCAGAGGTATATAATAAGGAAAATATCGAAACATAGGTGGAGCAGAGGGATAAGATCGAACCAAAGACGAAGAGAAACTCAGACTGGTGTGTGACTGTGAGAAGTAGGAGGTGGATAATGCAAATGAGCCATGAGTTTCACCATCGCATACCAAAAACCATAGATCTAGGGCTTACGATGGGACTGGTAAGGAGGCCAGCCCACTGCATTTACAACCACTATGAGTTGGAGCATCATTACCATAAATTTCTTTGTGCAAGAACGAATGCAGGGGAACACCAATTGATAAGTTAAATGCATGGACTAAATTCCTGGAGTGAGTGTGGGTTGCGGTGGCATGGTGTTGCGTGGGATGTGGCCAGGTGTTTTCCCATTTATCTAAGCACACGATGGTCTCATTAATAGAACATCCAGGGAAAACCAACACAAAATTAAATAAGATAAATTACTCTAATAGATTAAAATGAAGTTAAGATCTAGACAAGATAAATGAAATAAAATAATATAGAACTTAAAAATACCTATTCCAATCAAAATTTTGAATTTCTATTTAGAATTTTAACCTATGTTACAACAGGTAGTTTACAAGTGGTTGGTATTTCTCTTTACGAGCATTTGTTGTACGTTCATCTTTTCTAATTATGCGAATATAAAATATTTTTTCTTTTCTCTGGAACTGTGTATGTTCCTTGTGCGTGCGATGCAATTTTATAATATAAATATGAAAATACATGATTTTATTAAGTATCATGCTTGTATCTATTTTATTCAAATAGGATTATGTAAAATAAAACCTCCCAAGTGATGATACAGTAAATACCTCCTCTATATATAGAACCTAGAGTTGAATCCAAAGACAAGTGAACACCTCAAAGTACTATTGTAATGTCTTCCTAGGTTCTTGACAGGGATGATACTATATCGACAGTAGATTTGTGAGGTGGATTGGATGGTAAACATTCTATTGGAGGGTGTCAAATAAAACCTCCCAATAGTTCCATGCAATATGAAGAAATTTTAAATAACTCAAGCACATATTCAGAGGCATGGAAAGATGTATTTACATGAGTACAATCAATACACTCAAGTATGTCCTTAAGTGATAGATGTTCAGGTGAAATTTGTTGGGAAGGTGGGTGCATCCTCCTTAGGGAGGAAACATAGGCTATCCTTTTGAAAGTATGTCCTAGGTGTTACCATGTTCAAGAGTGCATTCTAAGGGAACACTATTTTCATTATCTCTATATGATTTTGATAATGAAAAAAGTGTGAAACTCAAAGATGATATCATTGATTTATATTGATGGCGATATAGGGGCCATTTATAAAACTATTTATTTTACACAAAAAAATACAAGATGTTATTTTGTTGAACTAGGTATATAAGTCAACAATATAAAATATCAAGCCGATACAAATGGAAACATATAACTAATAAAATAATAAAATTTAGTACAATAAACTTTTAAATTGGAACTCATTTTTTTCCTTCCATCTGATTTATCAATATTGTTGTCAATGTTCATTGAATCAATCGCTAATGCAGACAAGCATTCTACATCTCCAAGTCTTAGGAATAGTAAATTTTGCACATTGAACATTCAAAAACATCAATGTTAAGGGATAACATAAAATGCCACATGTAATAGCCCCTCCATTACGTCTAGGAAAGAAAAACATATAAGGTAAAAAAAAAATTGCATTAAGAAATTAACATCAACACGTGATCACAACAACCCCTAATCAACAATGTAATAAGTAAAAAAAGTACCAGCTACTCATCAAGGAAATCACTAACTACGCATTCAATGCCTCAACAAAGGATAGACACATATAAGCATAAATAGCGTAGCAGATTAGCACATCAATATTAACTTGAATAAGTTACAACAACTTTCAATCATACATTAAATTCCATTTGTGCAAGAATTCCAATATCTAAACATCATACATTGCATTATATTTCAGTGCGTGCAAGGAGTCTAATTCCTCAACTAGTCATACATCACATTATTGAATTGCATATGAGCATTCTATTCATTAATCCATCATTTACACATCAACAATTCAAGATGCATGAGATATCGAATTTATTTCACAAGGTGAAAGAGAATACAATTAATGAATCAATCATAGTTCAATAATATTTAAAGGCACAAAATTAGCCAAATTCTAATCCAATCAAGCAACGTCAAAATTCAATCGTGCAATAGAAAACTAGTTATTAATCCATCACACATTAACAAATTTAATGGCACAAGTAATAATTGTTAAATCAACATACATTACAGATATAATTTGTTTCGTGCAAGATGTCTAATGTTTACATCAAGAACCCCCCTTACAATATAATTTATTGAGCACAAGAAGGCTATTATCTAGTACAACATTCCTTACATTATATTTCCAATTGCGCAAAAGATGAAGGTCCACCAAAAATTCATTCAAATATTAAATATTTATCCATGTGAGAAATTTGTCATCTAGAACAACATTCCTTTCATTACTTTTCCATGTGCGCAAAAAGGTGTAGTTGGTTCAATACATTTAGGGAGTAAAATTGTTATTTAAGTTCTAAAGTTTGAGGGCTAACAGTAGATCAAAAATCATGAAATCCAACAATCATTCGATATCTTACTTCAAGTAAAATTTTAGGGGTGGTAAAGATAATTTTTATGCTCCTTAAGGGAGTCTCCTTGATAAATGTACTCCTCGATATTTGTTCATTGAGTAAAACACCTCTAACATAATTGGTACATGGTCCTCGAGATCAATTTTACACGATCCATATTATTTTAAATTGATGATGTAATTATGGTTTCCCTATTTGATCAAAAGGTTCATTATAATTGTACAGTTGAAAACCTTTTGGATCATACCACATAACAACCAAAATCATTGTAGTAAGGATGTTATTATCTCAAAGTGATTCAAAGATGTAGTGAGAGTTTGTGATGAGACCAAGAAGGGGATAAAAAAAAACTTGATGCAACCTATAAGAGATGAATAAGAAATCTAGAGAGAATATTACCAATCTGGAAAAAGAATCAGAAAAGAGACCAAAAGCATTCAATATTCCTCCATTAACCATTGTAAATGGATATTGACACTCAATTGTGAATCTGACAACAACCTAGGCAAGCAAATTTGGATGCATGAGGGTTTGTCCCTCCCCAAATCATAGCTACTCTGACAGAGAATATTGGGTAGGAGAAATAAAATGACAAGGGGTTGTCTCCCCCTCCAAATCCCATCCAACTAACACAAACTTATGGGAATGCAATTTTAATTGGTAGAGGTGGTGTCCCTCCCCAAAATCACATCCAACTAACACTGATTTATAGGAATGAGAATTTAATGGGTATAGGTTGTGTTCCTCCCCAAAATCACAACCAACTAACCCATATTTATGGGAATGAAAATTTAGATGATATAGGCAGTGTACCTCCCCGAAATCACATCCAACTAACATGGATTTCTAGGCATGCGAATTTAGATGATAGAGGTGGTGTCACTCGCTAAATTTGCAGCAGTAAATGATGATATGTAAAGGGGTCCAAGTAAGCTTCGGTAAGTTCGTTTGGACCCAAAATCACATCGAAAACTCGTCGACATGAGGAGATAAATTTGTTGTAAATTAAAAAGGAGAATCGTTGATCACATTTAAGAAAATGTTTAGTAATAAGGGGTGAATATATACCAAGTAAAAAAACATAGAGGTATCATTCAATTTACTGGGAGAAACTAATTGAATAACAGAGAGTTTGGGAGGTCTGATTTCATTGAGTAAAAAGATCACACACAAACGTAGGGTAAAGGGGTGTGAGGTCATTACGCCAATGGATGACTGTCAGAATAAAACACCTAAGGAAAACTTGCCTTAGATCTTGACCAAGAACTTAATAAATTCGAGGGCTCTTCTCTACAATGTGTCAGAATTTTCACTCTAAGAGGAGAAGGCTATCATAAATAAATTCCAAAGGATAAATAGAGTTTGGAAAATGATAACTGGCAGCTACTTACCATACACCGTGAAGGGGTAATTAGGTTTATTGGGAAGGAGAAACCACAAAGATAAGACAATTACCTAAATATATTAATACTTCGACAATCAAGAACATGTTAATTATCCTTCTGCCAAAAATATCTTAGGAGTTATATTCCGAAAAATTGTGCTTTCAGTTGTCTAGATATCATCTAAAAACCCACAAGTCCAACATACTTGTCTAATATTATATCATAATTACAACATATTACAAGGATTTTTAAAATGAAATTCTAAAGAAAACTTAACAACATTTCAATGCCAGAATAGGAATACCGTAACCGAAGGAAAATGGTCGAAGAGTCTCCTCTCTAGCTGGCATTC
Source organism: Picea engelmannii (assembly GCA_009831015.1). NCBI lineage: Eukaryota > Viridiplantae > Streptophyta > Pinopsida > Pinales > Pinaceae > Picea > Picea engelmannii. Next base: position 566,560 of record ML783325.1, on the reverse strand, counting down.
TTCTGGGCTTGCACACCGTCCAACTCCTATATTACTAACCGTGAAGACCTCACCGGTACTTACCAACCAATGCTAGGGGTACTCTTCTCCCCCATTATCCCCTCGAGTCGCAAAGGGGCCACGCATAAACAAAAATGGAAAAATCTAGATCCCAGCTCACCTCGCAAGGTCGAGCTACCACTCTCTTTCTCGAGCTCGGTATCCTAAATCTCATGTGAAAAAACAATCAAAGAAATTCCGGTAGAATAACTTTACGCATACCAGTCATGATCCATTCCTCTTCTAATCCATTAATTTTATAGAATTTTACTTAGGGACCACTTGTCATTTGCACGTTTAATTCATTTTATTAAAATTAATTAGCAATTATTCCCCCGTAGACTTGTCATCCATTCCCTTAGTTGCACTAATAAATTCACTTATTTAATTTAATTAAATGTCAACTTCCCTCACCCATCCTGAAAGCACTCATAAAATTATGCCTAGTTGTCCCTTTATTCCCTCTATTTCCTTTTTAATGACTAACGCCTTTCTAAAACTTAGTTATGTTTAATTTAGAAAAGTTCTTTAGTTAGACTAGACTAGATTCCTTTCTGTGCTTCCACATTCCTTTTTACATTCATTTCCTTTCTTATCTTAGTTCCAATTTAGCATTTCTTGCACATAATCAGTAATTAAATATTTAAATAAAATATTTCTCCTTTTTAATTCTTAACTTGATTTTTCTTCATCCCCCTTTTATTTAATTTATTAATTATTTTTATCCTTATTGCCTAATTTAGACTTAGGATTAAAATTTTTAAGCTAGGCTTAGAATTTTTAAGGGGGTTTTATAATTAATAAAATTACCGATTTATTAATTATTTTTAAGTCCAACAATAGTCAAAACAAATTATTGTTTTATAGGAACCTAGGTTCATTGACTCACCTTTATTAAAAATCATGACGTGCCCTTCACGATGCACTCCATGCTCCAAGGGTGCCACTCACCTTTATTCAAGTTTTATTTATGCAATGTGCCCTTCAAGATGCACTATGTGCTACAAGGGTGCCACTTGCCTTTGAATAATTTTGGTAGTTGTCCAACCCTTGGAGTCAATACTCCATTAGGTGACCTTTTGAGAGACTAAGGACCTTGTTATCCCTCACTTTTATGGATAACTAGGAGATCATGTCTCGAGGACCACAGGTCCTAGACACAGAGTACTAAGAGACATATCGACTTAAGAATGGCCCTAGACGGCCCATCTTTTCTACGTTTCAGTGCCTCCACTTTGTCAACAATAGAAACATCCATCACCTTCAGCTTGGTCCTGTATCAGAGATGGTTCTTGCTCCATGAAGTAATGAGTCCGGGGTATCATGGTATGTGTCACTCTGATCCTCAAAACCTTTGAATATGTGCATTTAATTCCTTTTGCTTCTAACAAATGCTTGGATCTTATACTTTTTCACTTGATCATGTCTAGGGGGGATGACAGGATGCCCTAGTAAGCATGTGCCCATAAGTTTTGAGTTTCCACTGGGGGATTTTTGAAAATTCATCATCTGCTCTCGTCATATTACCACTTTTTCATCTTCCTTCCTGCTCATCCATCCCATTACATTTGTCTAGGAATTACGTTGGCCAATCATTTAAGGGTTGCACCTTGACTTGTGGGAAGAAGGGGCTAATGGCCTGGAAGGTAAAATCAAGATGGAAAAATATAAAATCCTAAAAATAAAACCTCGAGATGCTTAGCCAAGGGATCCCCGAGAAAGCAGTAAAAATATTCTCAGCAAGAAATAAGAGGGACCCATAAAAATAACAAAACAAGACCTAGTCAGAGGATAGAGGGTCTCATCACGAGCCAACCTATTAGGTCCATGGGTACCGATTAGTATGACACTACTATAAGCTGGTTACCATGCCAAGATAGTGGCTCTTAGTTTCATGGCCAAGAGAAAGGGCGTCTCATCACGAGCCAACCTTCTCATTTATGTTAAAGTACTTGTGGGTAACACTTCCACCACTGGTCACCACGCTAGGGCAGTGCCCCTTGAATATCTTCTTGAAGAAAAAGAAATAAAGAATACGTAATAAAGCCATGAATGCCCTTGGAAACATTTGCATCCAGGATAGATGAAACTCGCCTTATACAAAGGAACCCACAGGTAATACCTGCATTTCCATGCTTTCACTTCACCCCTTGTCAGGACAAACCTTATCCACCTCACCCATTTGCATGACTTGGATTTAATCTCTTCTAGAAACATCCCTTTTCCAGTGGAAAGTATCCCAATACGACGCCCTATCACCTCCTCCAAACTTGTATTCCAAATTTGTATAATTTCTTTGAGCACTTGACTGGGGTAAAAGGGGTTTTATGCACATGTTTAATAATATTGATGATGATATGTGATTTACATTTTTATGATCGCTGTGACTTATGATCCCATGGAGGGCGTAGTTGTTTATGTGTAGGATCATGCCCAATGGATAGGTACCACATTAGACAGGTAGACATGGGGAGATGATTAGTTCAGACTTCCATGGGGCTGAAGAGCCCACCAAATGGATGTTGAAACCCTAGTAGGGGGTAGAGCCAGGATAGAGGGGTTTTCAACATAGAAGAAAAGGACATTCCATAGAGGCACCCTGGTAGAGTATTACCTAGGGGGGTTGTGCCCTCTTCATTGGAACGTTGGCCTTGGAAGGCCCAGGATGTCACCTAGGAGGCCCATGACATCATCAAGATTCATGGACATTTTGGGAGATATTCATGGAAGTTTGGCACATGTGGCAGGTTGGAGAAGCCCAAGGAGGGCTAACGTTTTTCACCAGGAGACTGCATTTTCCCTAGAAAGGGATAACATCACCCTAGAAGGGGCATGTGTCTTTCTTTTACTTAATTAGTTTTTAAACTATGACATTTAATGTAAAACACTATTACTTGTTATTTTGGCCTTGTCAGCCTTTTGGTGACCTAAATTTTAATAATGTCACTTAGTATTGTATAAATAGGATATCTAAACTCTCTTATTGTCATGATCTTTAACTCACCACTTGGAGAGGTCTGAAATTTGCACCCTCATTTAGGGTTTTTGGATGAAAATTGGTGCGGACTTATTGAAGGTGACTATTTATTGGCTATTTTGGCATTTCTTCTTGGTGGAAGGTTTAAAACTAGGGTTTGGCTATTGGAATTCTTGGTTAATGTAAGTGAATTTATTCAACATTTCTTGATTGAATGGTTATGGTACTATTTACTTGCATTTTTTTATTATTTTTGATGAATTAAAACCCTAGGTGCAAGCACATGCTAAGGTCCTTGTCTCATGTCCCTACCAAGTTAAAGAGCCATTTGATTTTTTTGAAGTTAGATAGAGCCTTACCATACCAACTCTCTAATCCTATTCTTCTAGCCAAGTCTTATTTTACTTGTTGTTGAGTTAAGGAAGGAGAAAACACACTAAGGCCTAGGGTTTCTACACCTTAGTGAGCCATTTTCCCTAGGGTTTGATTGATGAAGTCTTGTCATAGAAACACTTCATCATCAAAATCTCTTGTCCTTAGCCATCACTCAAGCTAGCCCTTTTTTCCTTGTCAATGAGATCAAGAAGGAGGAGAAAGCACTAAGGCCTAAAGTTTCTACACCTTAGTGAGCCTTTCTCCCCTTAGATTCATTGTTGTGGCCTTTCTTTAGCAACACCTCAACATTTAACCCTCTTGTCTTCAGCCATATATTTTCTTTCTCAAGCTAGATGTTTAGAATTTGTCTTTTGAGCTAGAGAAGGAGGAAGACACACTAGGGCCTAGGACAACTACACCTTAGTGAGTCGTCTCCCCTAGGGCTCGACTTGTTGAATACTTTCTATAGAAACACTTCAACATCAAAGCCTCTTGTCTCTATCCATTTTATTATCACCTCGGCCCTTCAACATTTGTATCCCTTTTTTACTCCATTTTCCCTAATAAAGAACTAATCTAAGACCTCCACTGTTTGAGTAACTTGGTCACAATTTCAAACAACCAAATACTTTGAATAACTAAACTAAACTTATAACCCTAGAATACACTAACATGTACTAACCCTATTGTTTCCATTGTTTATTTATGCTATACTTGCACCATTTTAGAATTTATATCTTTACAAGAAATTGAATGATTAGCTAAGGTGTTGTTTCTTAATGTTGATATTGCTACATTGATTGCCATTAACATTTATTATGAAGTGATATATTGTAATCATTTCCATTGTACAAATTTTATTTTCTTCATCAATAATATTGTTTATCAATTGCTTTACATCAGAAGTCTATAATTATATGATGTACTAACCAAGAAAGTGATCTTGCATATGCATAGCTTCTTTGTTTCTTTGTCTCGGGAAGGTACACTTCTTGGTAACTATTTTTGGTTATATTTATATTTATTGGCTATTAAGATGGAATTTATGATCGGTCGTGACTTGTGAGGGGGAATTATCACTTATCCTTTAAATCCTTTTCTTTCTCAAAACCCCAGGTCACCGAGGACGTCTCTCCTGGGCCTTACCACCCTAAATAGAAAGAGCTCTCCCATTGAGGTGACAATGGTGGGATATGTTCAATTATTCCATTTTGACCTCTTTTCATCCATAACTACAAACCGTGTTATAAAATTTTGGAGTCATTGTAGAGGAACACCGAGTCAATTATCCTCAAGATGACACTTTTCTGTAAGCCTTGCCTCTAGAGTCTTTATCTTACAAGCTTACCTGGTGACTCCACTTAGGGTGTTTTCCCTTATCTTTTGAAAGTTTCAAGAAAATAATCTGATGACTCCACTAATGATGAAGCCAACTATGACTTCACAATGGGATCTGGGAAACTACGAACCCCTTGACATGAGTAAAATCCTGGGATACCATTGACAAATTCCCCCAAAGTACACGAAATGGCTCCCTATATTCAGTGGTATTGATGGGGAAAGACTTGACTATCACATGAGTAATTTTTGGGCTTTCTTTCAGCGCCATCCTATCAGTGATGATGCTAAAGACTTGGTATTGAAACTCTTCTCTACCACTCTACATGGGAATTCTAGAAGATGGTATGATAATCTTCCAGCCGCTAGCATCACATCTATGGACCATTTAGAAGAAACATTTCTCATGAGCCGGGGCATGAAATTGGAAGATATCCAATTATTACTTAAAGCACTCGAATACATAAGACAAAATGAGGATGAGACTGTCAAGGATTTCTAGGTTAGGTTTCAGATGTTGCTATACCAGATTCCTAAAATCCATTGTCCTTAAGACAAGTACCTCTTGCATCTCTTTACCAATGCACTTCTGGGGCATTTGAGCTTCCTCCTCTATAGAAAGGGTTCAAAAACACTCACAGAAGCTTATAACATGGATATAAAAATTGAGGCAAATATCTCCTTGTTTAGGAAAGGACATCCATTTACCCCATATGCTTTTAGTTTGGAGATATTAGTTTCCCTTGAGATATTTACTAAAAATTCACAAGAAAGAAGGGAACAAGTTTTTAACCAACTAGAGCCTAAGAAAAATGATGAAGTATAAACCTGTGCTCCTCCCTCTGACAAAGACATCCATGAACCTTCCCCCCTTGCACAAAAACAAGATGATGAGGTTAGTTTCTTTTCTTCTTAGGATGTTGACAATACCTTGTTCCATGATTCACAGAGTGAAGGAGGAATGGAATCCCTAAAAGAAGTAGATCTTCCCTACTGTATAATTAAAGATGAAGGGACAATTCATGAGGATGAAACAATAACATGTGTTGAAGACACCCAAGCCCTCAAATACCCTACATAAGAAGAAACAATAAGTTACCCTCCTCCCCAAGATTTTGATGATGCTCTAATTTATGATGGGGGAGATAAGAAGGAAATATATGAGTCCTTGAATGCTTCAAATCCTGCATGTTATGATACATATAGTGACATGGTTGATAACATTGATGATTTCATACATGTTGGGATATGTAGGTTGGATGTAGTTGGTTATGATATGGATCCCATATATGACATTGGGAGTAATTTCCAAGTGTTTCCTTTCCAATTATCACAACAGGTTACTCTTGACCAGTGGCAACAAGGAGATGATATTTTTACCCATACGTTTTGAACACCCAAGGATGATATAGTACCTTGTTTTCCTGATGATTTTCAGTCTTACCTTGAGGTTTTTGATGGGTACTACTCTGAGCATTTGTATTCTTTCCATGAATATGATTATCAACCACTGTTGTGCTCAAGACTTGATAAGATTAAGGACCTTCTTTCCTTGAGGAAGGATCCTTATGACAAATTTACCCAGCCACCTTCGATTACTTTACTTTGTTGTGTGTATAGAGGTGTAGTTGGGGAATATGTTTTTGATGTTGGTTTTCCTCTGAGGAAAACCCTAGAGTCCAATGGTTGGTTGAATAATACAAGTTTAAGTCTTTCATCTTAGCGTTTCAACTTTCCCTTAAGAATTTTCAAGTCTTTTACTAGATCATTGTCGATCCTTTCCCAGGTTTCAGATTATGGGAACGTCCTAGGTAGCCATATTGCAGACCTTTTGAGTCAGTTTTATGAGCCTCTGAATTTTCACGATCCCTTCCTGAAGTGGATTGAGCACTCTCCTCAGAGAATTACTTGGCATGATATTATCCCTCCCACCCGCCTCCATGAGTTATACCATGTGATTCCTGATGATATGATATATTCTCTAACTCATGTTATTTTTGTGCTCAACTTATCACTATTTTGGTTTATGATGAAGCACAAAGGAAGTTATTGTGGGACGTTGCTAAATTTGTTTCACTGGTCGTTTGATCACACCTATAATCCAACCAACAGGTAAGTGTAGGTAAGTAGATAGGAATTTACGTTCATTGTATATACCATTGCATTACATGCTAGAGTAGTTTTCTTTCACACTTGTACTTATGATTTCTTTCCTTTATTATATATATGAACTAGGGTGATATCACCACAGTGAGAACATGTCCCCAAGTTGGAGCCATATGTTATCCCCCATTTTTAGGGAGAACTATGAGATCATGTCTCGAGGCCCATAGGTCCTAGACATGGAGTACCAAGAGATAGATCGATTTAAGCATGGACCTATAAGGACCAAATTTTATCTCTTTTAGCGCCTCCACTTTGTCAACAACAACAACATCCACCACCTTCCTCTTGGTCTTGTATCAAAGACGGTTATTTCTCCATGAGGTAATGAGTCTGGGTATCATGGTATGTGTCACTCTGATCCTCAAAACCTTTGAATATGTGCATTTAATTCCTTTTTTTTATGACAAATTCTTGGATCTTATACTTGTCCACTTGAACATGTCTGAGGGAATGACAGGATGCCCTAATAAGCATGTGCCCATAGGTTTTGAGTTCCCACTGGGGGTATTTATGAAAATTCATTCTCCACTCCCATCATATTACCAATTTTTCATCTTGCTTCCTGCTCATCCATCCAAATACATTTTTTCGGACATTGGGTTTGCCAATCATTTAAGGGTTACACCTTTCCTTGTGGGAAGAAAGGGATAAGGGCCCAAAAGGTAAAATCGAGTTAGAAAAAGATAAAATCCTAAAAATAAAACCTCGATATGCTTTGTCTAGGGATCCCTGAGAAAGCAGTAAAAATATTCTCAGCAAGAAACAAGAGGGACCCATAAAAATAATAAAACAAGACCTAGTTAGAGGATAGGGGGGTCTCATCATGAACCAACCTATTAGTTCCATGGGTACCTAGTAGTATGAAACTACTAACAGTTGGTTACCACGCTAGGGTAGTGGCTCTTGGTTGCATGGACAAGAGAAAGGGGGTATCATCAAGAGCCAAACTTCTCATTTCTATGAAAGTACTTGTGGGTAACACTACCACCACTGGTCACCAGGCCAAGGAAGTTACCTATGATTAGCTTCTTGAATAAAAATAAGTAAAGATTAAATAATAAAGGCATGAATGGGATTGGAAACATTTGCATCCAGGACAGGCGCAACTCTCCTTCTACAAAGGAACCCACAGGTAAGCCCTACATTTCCCTGCTTTCACTGCACCCCTTTTTAGGACATCCATTATCCACCTCACCCATTTAAATGAATTGGATTTAATATCTTCCTAAAACATCCATTTTCCAGTGGACACTAGACCAATAGGACGCCTTGTCACCTTCTCCAAACTTGTATTGCATATTTGTATAATTTATTTGAGCACTTGACTGTGGTAAAAGGGGTTTTATGCACATGTTTAATAATATTGATGATGATATGTTATTGACATTGCTATGATACCTGTGAGTTATGATCCCATGGAGGGCATATTTTTTGATGTGCAGGATCATTCCTGAAGGACATGTACCACATTATACGGGTACACATGGGGAGATGACTATTTTGGACCTCCATGGGGCTAAAGATCCCACCAGATGGATGTTGAAACCCTAGCAGGGGGTAGAGACAGGAAAGAGGGGTTTTCACTGGAGAAGAGGAGGACGTTCCATAGAGGCACCATGACAGAGTCTTACCTAGGGGGGTTGTTCCCTCTTCATTGGAATGTTGGCCTTGGAAGGCCCAGGATGTCACCAAGGAGGCTCATGACATCACCCAACTTCATGGACATTTGTGGAGACAGTCATGGATGTTTGGCACATGTGGCAGGTTGAAAATGCCTAAGGAGGGCTAACATTTTTCTCTAGGAGGATGCATTTTCCCCAGAAAGGGATAACGTCACCCTAGAAGGGGCATGGCATCTTGCTTTTGCTTGATTAGGTTTTAAACTATGAAATTTAATGTAAAACAATATTATTTGTTATTTTGGCCTTGTCGACGTTTCTGTGACCTAAATTTTAATAAGGTAACTTGGTATTGTATAAATAAGAGATCTAAACTCTCTTATATCATTATATTTCACTCACCACTTGGTGAGGTCTGAAATTTTCACCCTCATTTAGGGTTTTTGGATGAAAATTGGTGCGCACTTGTTGAAGGAGACTATTTCTTGGCTATTTTGGCATTTCTTCTTGGTGGAAGGTTTACAACTAGGGTTTGGCTTTTAGAATTATTGGTTAATGCAAGTGAATTTATGCAACACTTCTTGATTGAATGGTTATGGTAATATTTACTTATATTTGTTATTATATTTTGCTGAATTAAAAACCTAGGTGACAAGCACATGCTAAGGTCCTTGTATCATGTCCCTACCAAGTTAAAGAGCCATTTGATTTTTCTGAAGTTAGATAGAGCCTTTCCATAGAAACACTCTAATCCTATTCTTCTAGCCTAGCCATATTTTACTTGTTGTTGAGTTAAGGAAGGAGAAAACACACTAAGGCCTAGGGTTTCTACACCTTAGTGAGCTATTTTCCCTAGGGTTTGATTGATGAAGCCTTTCCATAGCAACACTTCATCATCAAACTCTCTTGTCCTTATCCATCACTCAAGATAGTTGTTTTGTTCTAGTCAATGAGCTCAAGAAGGAGAAGAAACCACTAAGGCCTAGGGTTTCTACACCTTAGTGAGCCTTTCTCCCCTAGTGTTTCATTGTTGAGGCCTTGCTTTAGGAAGACCTTAGCATTTAACCCTCTTGTCTTCAGCCATACCTTTTCTTTCTCAACCTAGCCATTTAAAATTTGTCTTTTGAGCTATAGAAGGAGGAAGACGCACTAGGGCCTAGTACATCTACAACTTAGTGAGTCGTCTCCCCTAGCGTTTGAATTGTTGAAGCCTTTCTATAACAAAAATTCAACACCAAAACCTCTTTTCTCTATCCTTGTTATTATCATTTCGTCCCTTTAACATTTGTATCCCTTTTTTACTCCATTTTCCCTAATAAAGAACTAATTGAAAACCTCCACTATTTGAGTACCTTGGTCACAACTTAAAACAACCAAATAATTTGAACAACTAACCTAACCTTCTAATCCTAGCATAGACTAACATCTACTAACCCTACTTCTACCATTGTTTATTTATGCTATACTTACACCATTGCAAAATTTATATATTGACAAACAATTGAATTATTATCTAAGGCATTGTTTCTTAATGTTGATATTGCTACATTGATTTCCATTGGCATTTATTATGAAGTGATATATTATAATCATTTCCATTGTACAAATTTGATTTTCTTCATCAATAATATAGTTTATCAATTGCTTTACATTAGAATTCCATAATTATAGGAAGTAATAACCAAGAAAGTGATCTTGTATATGCATAGTTTCTTTGTTGCTTTGTCTGGGGAAGGTACACTTCTTGATTACTATTTCCAGTTATCTTTTATTTTTATTGGAGATTAAGCCAGACTTTCTGATGGTCATGACTTGTGAGGGGGAATTATCACTTATAATTTATATCGTTTTCCATCTCAAAACCCTAGGTCATCAGGGACGTCTCACCTGGGCCTTCTCTCCCTAAACAAAAAGAGATATCCCATTGAGGTGACAGTGGTGGGATATGCTCAGTTATGCTAGTTTGAACTCTTTTCATCCATAACTACAAATTGTATGATAACATGCCTCTAAGGAATAAGGACCCTGCTTTATCGCATTCTCTTTAGAATATTTGTGAGAAACTGTCTCAGCCTTCCCTCACGACATTGTGGATATCTTGAACTAGGTAATCATTAACCTACAATTTGAGCCATAGTAGGAGTGGTAGTAGGTTGTGGCAGGGTTACTGCCACACCTCTCCCTTAGTATCTAGTTGATGTGCATGAAATATTTACTCCTTATGTGAGTCTTATTAGAAAGAAATTGTCAGCCTCCATCCATCAACAAAACATTGTCAATGATCCATAAACAACATCATAATATACCATCTCATATGTCACTTATGCATAAATAGAAATAACCAACCATATACAGTACACTATCTAACTCGATCTCGAGTCCAAGGAGGTCCCTTGATGACATCGACACAATTTGTTGAGTATCTTTCACACTCAGGAGAAACCCATCAATAGCACCTATCTATACATACATATCAAATAATATAACATCATAATCCAACAACATCATCATCTAAATTCATAAGCGAAATAAACAACCATATACAAACTAGATCACTTGCACGCATGTGTCCTCTTGGTTTAAACTTTGTCCTAAAGTTTCATAGTATATGTGCATTAAATAAAGTATCTGACTAGATTTAAATGTCTAACTATCGAACAAAAATGGAAACTATTGGTGCATATCATATGTTTCCTCCAAGGTAGCCGAGTGTGGAATATAATTGTCCCACTGGACCTTGACCTGATCGACTATTTGACGTCGTAGTTTTCAAATGCAATGGTACATAATGCAGATTGGGTACACCGTGAGTGCACCCTCATCCAAAACCTGCAAAGAACTCATGTCAATCACATGTGTAGGATCACTAACATAATGTCTCAAAACATAAACATGAAAAACATCATGCATACGCCTCAACTAATCATGCAAGGCTAGTCGATAGGCCGCAGGCCCTTTCTTTTCCATAACTTTGAAAGTTCCCACAAAACTAGGAGAGATTTTATCACTCTTCCCAAAATTGATTGAACTCTTGTGCGGTTTCACCCGTAATAAGACTTGATCAACAACTTCATAACTACGGTTAACATGATGCACATAGGAATAACTCTTATGTTGATCCTGTGCTTCTTTGATCCTTTATCTTATCATTTTAATTTTTTCATCCATTTCTTGGATCACTTCTAGTCCTACCAAGACCCTATCCTCAAGTTGATTCCATCTCAAAGGAGTCTGACACAGTCACCCATAAAGAAACTCAAATAGCACCATCTTAATGGTGCTTTGATAGATGTTGTTGTATGCAAACTCTACCAGTGGAAAGAACTACTCCCAACGCTTATGTTGGTCCATCACGTACATATGCAACATATCTTCCAAGATTTGGTTCATTCTTATGTCTTCCCATTTGTCTCCAGGTGATATGCGGTACTAAACTTAAGTTGGGTTCCGAAGGCCTCTTGGAAAATAGTCCAAAATCATCTTGTAAACACTAATCCTCAATCTGATATGATAATATTAGGCACAACATGCAATCTCACTATGTTGCTAATAAAAAATCTAGCTATGTCTGGCTCCTGATATGTAGTACGTACAAGGATAAAATGCGCACTCTTCGTCATAGTGTCTACTACCACAAAAATCAAGTCGTTCCTCTTTGTGATCAAGGACAATCTAAAAATGAAGTCCATCGAAATTCCCTCCCATTTTGATTCTGGAATAGTATGTGGCTATAGAAATCCTCTCGGATGTCTATGTTCATCGTTCACTTGTTGACATTCTAGACATCTCTCCACGTAGTTCACTATGTTCGCCTTCATTCCTTTCTTGAAGAATAAGGGTTTAAGGTATGCCCTCATCTTTGTGGCTCATGGAAGAGCCATGTAAATGGCTCTATGAGCTTCATTTAAGATCAAAATTCTCAACGCATCGTTATATGATACGTAAATCTGATTATTAAACCTCATTAATCCATCATTTTCCAAGGTAAATCTCGCAAATTTTGGTACCAACATGGTGTCTTGCCCAATATTTTCCTCAAACTTTGTATACTAGTCATCATTGCCTTGTATAGTTAGAATATTTTCATGAATATTTGTGTGAAGGGGTGTCACTAAAAATATGCGTGGTCTCCGACTCAATGCATCTTCCACTCTATTCATTGATCCTTTTATGTAGGTAATCTCAAAATCTTACTCGCTAAGCAGTTTTGACCCACGACTTTGTCATGCGTTCAAGTCACTTTGCATAAAAATGTGTTGCAAACCACAATGGTCTATTTTTAGTTTGAATTTCCATCCAATAGGGTAGTGTATCCATACTCTCAAGGAACACAAAATGGCCAACAACTCCCAATCATGGTTCATGTAGTTCTCCTCATGCTTTCTTAGTTTCCTAGAGATGTAAGTGATCACTTGATCGTCTTTCATCCAGAATCCAACTAGGCCTTAATTGGATGTGCCTGTGCATACCAATAAATTTTCTTCCATGTTAGGGACTCTTAGCATCGGGGTTGTCGTCAACCGATCCTTGAGCCTTCGAAACTCTTCTACACATTTCTCGGCCCATACAAAATTCTTGTTTTTCTTTTGCAATTCCATAATCGGATTTGCTATCTTCGAAAAACCTTCAATGAACCATTGATAATATCTAGATAAACCCCTCAAGCTACATACTTCTGGGACATTCATCGGTGCAGGACATTCCATAATAGCCTCCACCTTCACTATATCCACAGTGATACCTTTGTCGAAGATAAAATGCCCTAAATAATGAATCCTTGACTGATAAAAAGAGAATTTCGATAATTTCTCATATAATTTGTTCTCTCATAAACATTATAGTACCAGGAACAAATGTTCATCATGTTCTTCTATTTTTTGAGAATATGTGAAGATATTATCCATGAATACTTGAACAAACTTGTCTATGTATTTTCATAACACCCCATTCGTGAAGCTCATGAATACCCCTAGGGATTTTGTCAGTCCAAACAATAACATGATAAAATTGTAATGTACAAACCTCATCTTGAATGTGGTCTTAGGAATGTCTTCATCCTTGATCTGTAATTGGTGATACCCTGATCTTAAGTTGATATTCAAAAACATCGTCACTCCCTTCATTAGATCAAACAAATCATGCATTCTTGGCAATAGATATTGGTTCTTGATCATTGCCTTGTTCAATTGATGATAGTTAATGCAGAGTCTCCATGACCCATCCTTCTTCTGTATGAAAATAAAAGGCACACCATGAGGTGACACACTTGGACGTATAAGTCCTAGGTCCAACAACTCCTTTAGTTTCATTTTCAACTATTGTAACTCAGGGTTCGATATTCGATAAGGATTTCTTACTATCAGTTCAGTTCTAGGTTTTAAGTCGATGGTAAATTTCAACTCTCTTTGGGGTGGAAAACCCGATAACTCTTCTGGGAACACATCTGCAAACTCTCATACTACCAGAAGGTTTTCTAGTTCTTTCGTCATGCCTTTTTCATTCAACGCTAATATCCCATATATCTTTCATCCCTTGCACATACTCTTCCTTATTTGTAGGCAAGAGATGAACCTTAGTGAAACCCCTTGGTTTCTTCCTACAATCACTCATCTTTGTCCCTCGACATTGGTCAAAATCAATTGTTTCATCTTGCAGTTGAGTATTGCATCATGCAATTCCAACCAGTCTAGACTAATCACGATGTCATAAGATCCTAATATAGTGACGTATAGGTTGGAATTTGTGACACAATATCCCAGGTTAAGGCTACAATACGTAACATTTCCTCCAACCTTTTGCTTAGCTCCTAAATCCATTTCCATGTGTCTAAACTCGTCCTGTTCGAGTGCCTTTACCTTAATTCTCTTTATCTCTACACCCAAACTAAATCTCTTTGTAGCACCTAGATCTATCAAATACTAAATGTATGGTCAATGATGGTACCTGAAGTCTCGAGCACAATAGATTGGTTCTTGTCTTGGTGGTTATTCACCGCTGCATGAATCTGATGGGCCTTGCCCAAATATCCTACTATATTGTTTTTGGATGACCTGACTGCTCTAGCCCTCTCAACCAGATAGTCACGATGGTAATGTGTCTCCCCAAATGTCCAAGATCCAGTCGTTGGTCCAGTACTCCTGGTCCTCGAAGTAGAAGTTGATGGCCTACCAACATGGAACGATGGTCTGTTCTATTAAATAGGACTGAACTGTTGTTACTGTAGACAATGTTGTTGTTGGTGTTGTCGTCCTCTATAAGGAATCTGGCATTGAGGCATCGATCTCCATGGTGTCTTGAATGTGGATCCATTTGGAGTGCCTTGATACCCTGATGGATGTCTAGTTGGTGTCTTATGCCACTTTGCACCATGTGTCACTTGACCCTTCAGTCTCGCAGGAGTCCTTCTCTAACCCCCGCTAATGAGTTCTTCCTTAGCTATCATGGCCTTCTGGAAAACATCGTGCAACATCAGAGGAATTAGTATCATCACCTTTGCATGAATGATGACGTTAAGGCCGGACACAAAATTCCTTACCTTGAGCTTCTTAGTGTTCAGATGTGGAGAATACCTAAGAAAATCCATGAAAGGAGCCTCATACTCGGGAATCGTGCGACTTCACTGTCATAAGGTGTTGAACTCATTGAGATGACGCTCAATGAATTACTCAGAAAAATATCTCTCCTAGAACCACTCCTCGAACAATTCCCATGAAACATCTTCGACAACCATGTTCAGTTGTGGTAGGAGTGTCCTCCACCATAAAAGAGTGCTCTCCTTCAACTGAAAGATTTTCATGTCGACCTCCATGTTGGAGGTGTATTCACAAAGTGAAAATCACATCGCTATGTTCTCCAACCAGGCCTCGGTAGTTGCACCATCCGTCGAAACTATTGGCACTTTGTAATTTGTTTAAGGCTGTGGGGGGAGTCACAGAGGCAACATCAAAACCACTTCGAGTCTTGGATATATCCCTCCAAGACTTAGAGAGGGATCTCTCTATCTGATATAACTTTGTTTGAATATTTATTAGGCTAGTTACACATAACATAGGATTTGTTTTTAGGAATTTGGTATGGGCAGAGAAGAGAAACCATGGGCTATGGAGTCACTACAATGAACGATCAAAAATCCATGTCAACAGGAAAATATTTGTAGGGAAAGGTAGACAAATCATTGGATCCTTTAATTTAAATGAAATGGGTGAGACAAAATAGGTCAAGAAATCCAATTAAACACAGAGCAAATAAGAATTATGAGTTTAATCTTCAGTGGAAAACATAAAAACTATACCAAGCTAGAGACAGAGGGTACATTAAAACCAATTATGTTCTTAATATTCTTAGAATAATTTAGAGGAAGACATTAATTATGATAATAGAGAAACAAATTTACAAAGAGGGATGCACATCACCAGTCGAAATAGTCACAAGAATCCTGCAGCATAGCGTTGTATTATTGAATTGATAAAAAATACAGAAAGCTCAGGGAGTTGTTTTACAAAAACTGAATCATGGTCCTCTGACTGATCCCCCTCACATTTTATTCCATAAAATATATAAACAAGAGTCTCCTCAGGTTCTCGAGGTTGAATTCAACCACCTCGGCCAAAAATAGAAAGAAATCCCAAAAAATCTGGAACTGTCCACCATGAAAGACGTGCGTAATTTATGAAAAAAAGGGGTCCGAACAGACATATATTTCTCTTCAATTCTGACACCTGGGAAAAACCATAAGGATTTTATTGTATATGGGCATGTGCTGGAAAAAAACCTCCTTTGTATTTGGCAAATTCACCTGCATCTCGCCGTAACAGCTCCCGCAAGATCGAGACTGTAACAAGAAAACCAAAAATCTGAAAAATGAGGCTGAAAGACAGCTTCGATTCTCCCTTCTCATGGCACCTGTACAAAAAATGAGAGAGGTTTTTGTTCTTCAAGCCGTTATGGAGAAAACCCTCTCTCGGTTTTTAAAAATTCGTTTTCATTTTCCAGGAATCGGCTTCAGAAGAAGATTGGTCAAAATGTTACGAAAACGGTTTTTGTTTAGGGAGGGTGGTAGTTCGGACCCTGTCTGAGGTGGTAAGCGGTTTTAGGGGGGGAGGGGGTCTTCTGGCCTATGTATATGACACCTTTCCAAGGGTGGTTTAAGAAATACAACCATTCCGGACCCCCCCCCCTCTCGTTAAACTTCGAATGGCGAGGGGGGGGTCCGAAATTTTTTATATCCGTTGATTTAATTTGGTTTGGGAATGTGATGTTTACGGGTGGGTAGGACTTACGATAGGTTTAGTTTTTATGGGTTTTTTTTTTTCTTTTTGTTTCTTTCTAATATTTTTTATTTTTTTTATTTGTTTTATTTATTTTTATTTATTTTTAATTTTATTTAATCTTTAATTAATAAAAAACTAACCTAGTTACTAAACTAACTTAACTATTAATTAATAATTAATTAATTATTAACTAGTTAGTTATTATCTAGTTTAACCTATTCTAACTATACTAACATTATTATTTAATATAATTAACTTAGTGTTCTTTTTGTTTATCCTAAGTTTGATTATTCATGGATGGGTGGTGGGCGAGATGTGGCCAAGGGATAAAAGGACAAGGGAGTGAGGGCACAACATGGATGAAGGATGTAGCATGGAGTGGAGGAGGTCTGATGTAATGGATGGATGACACATTGGGACAAGGTCCACTGGAAAAATTTCCTCATTTCGTACCCCGCCCCCACCATTAAAGGTAGAACGGTCGAGGGGGTCCAGAATCGCTTGTAGACCATCCATTTGCATGCTGTCATGATGACTGTAGATCTGTGCACACTTGTTAGTCACCATTCCAGACCCCCCCCACTGTTAAAAGAAGAACAGTTGAGGGGGTCTAGAATCCATTTTCATCCATTGATCTACACGTGGCTAGATTGACCGTCGATCTAAGCATGTTCTTTATTTTCCAGGCGCGAATGCAGCAAAAACTTAGGCTTAGTTTTTTTTGTGGCTTTTGTGCACTTCTTCCCTTACTTTTGTCTCTATGGGGTTAGGAAACAACACTTAGCATCAACAATCATGAATTTTATTTCTTTTTCCTTTCCTTGAAAATAATTTGCAGAAATGAAATATTATTTGAAAGACAAAATACATCCAGAGTGAAAATTTTCTAGTCAACAGATGATCCTATGAATTATAGGGTTATAACAGTGGCTCCACCTATGGAAGCTCTTTTGGGAGGTGTCAAGAACCACTGAACTCTGAATATGCAGATCGATGCTTTATTCATCGAGTTGATCCCAAAATTATTCTGCAACCAGTACCTGTTTTGATCTTTCAACTAAAACCAAACCAAAATGAACACTGCTGAAAAAGAGATGCTCAGAATGTTGAGCTTATTCACATTCTCCTACCTACCCTATACTGCTGAAAATCATGCTAAATCAAATAATACAAAAATGCCAATGAATCCAGTCAAGTAGCTGCTTTACTAGCTCTACTCTTTCAATGTTTTCATTCAATATCAGAAATAGAACTTGCATAGACATCATGAAATGCTTTCCATCATGATCTTCATCACAAGGGGCTTGATAATCACAACATATAATAGAAAAACTAGAAATGCATTATGGCTCTGTGATGAACAATTTCTCCATATAAATATCCATTGGATCAAGATAAACTTGACCTATTACTGGATATTCAAATTTAACTAACTCAAATTCATGATTTGATGTTGTAGTGTTATTTGCATCCTCATGCACTTTCAGACATGGCTACAACTTTTTTGATGAGTTTTGAAATGATGCTTCTCCTAAACACACCCCTGCAACTGACTGCCTAATCATGTCAATATCATAACAAATTTTCATCTCATGACTGGCGAATGAAGAATGATTTTGACCGCACAAGTCATCATCCGATCAACTATTGGATCCTGAAAAGAGTGACACGATTGTTGCATTGATTCAAATGAAATTTCCTAACTTTTTCTGTATTTATCCTTCAACACTTGTTCAAGAGTCTCCTTCAAAATTTGAAATGAATTATAATCTAATGGGACAGAATTACATTCCGTTGCTTCAAATCTTGTTTCAAGCTCTGGACTTCAATGGACTTTGAAAATCAAGGGAAAATAGTGACTGTGATTTTGGGTCTAAAATAGATCCCATGTCATCAATGACATCCTCTACCAACTCATCATAAATTTTTTTGTCTTCAATATTCACAACTTGCCTAGAGATTCTTTTCAGAAATTGAAAAGATGAGAAACATAAGGGCAAATATTTTTCCCTTACTCTGAATTTTTTTGCATTTTCCTCATCACTGTCATGATTGTTGGGCAGAGGCTAAATGTCATATATGAGTTGTAATTTATCTTATTCCTACCAACGACATGTTGTTGGTTTATTTTAACAGAAAACATCTATTTCAGCCTCATGATCATCATCATACTAATCACACTTGGGTAGATTATGCCAGTAAGAAAATTCATCAAACATGCACATCATATCAGCTGATGTCTCTTCAACAAGATGAGTTGGAACTTCATCTTCAACTATATTGTCAATTGAATACATGAAAGAATCATTATCCAAACCATGGTACTAAGGGTGAGCTAAAAAATGTTTGGGAACTGTGACCTTTTCTTTCTCTGAAATCAATGGAACATGATGTCTTTGGATAGCAAGATCATATTTCTTGTTGATCCTCTGCATCATCTCTTCCACGATGCTAGCCAAAATGTCTAGTTTAGCTTCTGATGACTTCAACTGCTCATTTTCTTTGTTCTTTACCTTTGACCTTTTGATCAACAAGTTGGCCTCCACATCAACTGTAATGTTCTGCATTTCTTCAAGGCTTGCATTGTTCCTTTCTCTTAATTGGAATTCCATCTCAGGATCGAAGGCATCTGGGAAGTGAAAGTGAGTTGATTCTGGGGGTGGCCTTATATCAATAGGCATTGCATGATATACCTTATTGAACCTTGCTGAAAATTGTTGTATTGTTTCCCTTGGCTATCTTTTCAAATGGTCATACTCTTCCAGGATGAAAAAGACATTTCTCATGATCACCCATCGATCTAGGAAAACTTGCAGAAACTGATGGAAATTGTTAATGCTTGTAGTTGGGAAATTTTTAAACCAGTTCTTGACTTTACCTCCCAATGATAGGGAAAACATTTTGATGTAGACATCATCATCTTCTACCTCAAAGAGGTCAAGAAAATCCTCAAGACTTTGGATATGCTTTTCAACAGTAATATTGGCATTCTCTCCATCAAACCTGGGTAGATTATTGGTCTAATTTGCAGGGAAGTCATGGAGGATAGGAGGCAAATCTAGGGGCTTGTATCTATCTGGGATTTTGGAAGGTACAAGAGGTAAAGCAAGAGGCTTACAACCATCCGGAGCTTTAGCAGGAGTAGGAGATAAAGTAGGAGGCTTATGTCTCACTAGGACTTCTATAGGTGCATCTGGGATGTGCACAGGTGTATGAGTATGTACATAATCTACAATTGGGGATCTGATCTCTTGAGGCTCATCAATTTGTAGATGATCAATATAAAATTTAGAAATATACTTTTGATCAGGATTAGAATAAGATAGAACATAATTACATATAAAATCGAAGATGTCTTGAATGCAATTTGAGCGTCAATACCTGGTCTTTCTAGGCTTCTTGTCCATGATTTAGGTTCTTCCTCCAATGGAGTCTTTGAGTTGGCACTATTTGGACCTTATTTGGAGTCGCCAGGTGAATGATCTTAGCCTTCTTGTGCCTGGTCACTATCCACCATCAGTGATCAGATCTGGAACTTTGAAGTGTACTATTGGGGAGAGCTCCCCAGTACGGTCTCAATTTTTTTATCACTCTATAATTTTCCCAAGGCTGTGGGGGAATGTAATGATCCCAAGCCATTATGCAAGGATCATCATTGTATTGGTGTCTTTTTAAAAAAAAATCTGAGTGAGGTATTTCATCAAATAGTTTGTTGATCTATTTGTTTACTTGTGTTTATATGTGTTTATGAATCAAAGAACAAGAATAGACAACAATGGAACATACCTCAACCATATTCAATAAGATAGACAAGCCAAAACATCTCAAATCTTCTTTATTCATAAAATAGAAGAACCTGCTACAATGGAGATGTCGATCTAGTATGCTCAACAGATGTCCAAGATGATAGACAATAGATAACAAGCATGAGCTGCTACAAAATGCTCCCAACAATACAAAATAAGCCTCCAAAGGTTGGATAAGAGATGAAGACCAATGCCAAGTTCCCAAAACCCTCACTGCTGGAAGATGCCATGCTCTACTGGATAACTAAAGCTCCTCAACAATTCGGCCCTGGTGCCAAATATGTCCAATCACCTCCAGAAAGATGCCAAACAATATATCAGGTGATGGTAAGAACAACCGAGGTGCATGAATCTCCAATATCCCTCTCAACGTATGTAGATCTGAACTCCTCCACTAAATGGTGCACCCCACAGGATGATTGAAGCCCTAGATAATTCGGCCCTGATGAAGGAGGCCTCCAAATGATATGAAACTCTCCACAATGATAGATCAGGATGCTGCAATGAGAACCCAGCTGCTCAAATCCTTAAAATGTTGGCTAGAACGTTAGATCTAGCTACCCTCCAAATAATGGTGCGCCCTCCTCTTGGGAAAATGACCCACTCTCAATACAAATCGATCCTCCATTGAAAGACTCCAGAAAACCACCAAGAATGATGCCAAGACACCTACAAAGGAAACCCTACCTGGAATTCTTGGAATCTCTCCTCCTCAGCTAGGACAATTCCTTCCTCAATGAATCGTGCGCCCTCCTTGCTGGAAACCCCTAACTGGTGTGCCCTCTCTCTATATGCACAAGAAACTAATGTGGAATCCTCCTACAACTGAGTAGATGAACTAGAATGGTGTGGGAGTGTATTTCATCTCTAAGACCAAGCTTGGGACAGGCTAGGTGGAATCTTTCACCACCGAATCGTCCTCTAGGGTTTGTTAAGTCAAAACCCTCAAAACCCCCAATGTTGGGCTCACTAGTTAGAAGCCAGAAATCAAAAGATAAACATACATGAATGAATGAGAAGAGGCCCTTGCCTTTCCTTTATACTTTGGCTCACCTTGTCCCTCCAAAGTGACTTTCATTTTATTAATATTTAATTAATTAATTAATTAACCTTTTTACCTATGAAAAGCTCCTTATCTCTCCTTGTGGCTTCCCTAGCCACTAAAAGTCACTTCTAGCCATCCCACCATGTAGTGATGCTCCTCCTGATTCCAATGAGATATTACAATGAGAGTTTCCTCCAATTAATGTGCCCAAAATGACCTCTTCAGTGATTTCAATTAACTTATAGCTCAAAATAGTCAAAATCATGGAAATCATCGGAATGCAATGAAACCAAATCCAACTTGTGAAAAATGGATCATAATGATGGAATATGATGATCAATACAAGATGGACCCCACAATGCCTCTCAAATACCCTTGTACTCTCTATAACATCCATCTGGCTACTCTGGTCATCATAAATCCCTGCACTGTGATGATGTCCCAAAGTGGGGACATTATAGTCCTCCTTGCTAGAAAATTGCTTGTCCTCAAGCAATACCCAAATAGCTCTAGGTAAAATACCAGGATCCCATGTCCACTTGTGGGGTACACAGTAGAACCCATCGAAATGAGAAAAATAGTATACTCCACCCCATGGATCCCATATCAGGAAGTGAACTGCAATACTTTGTGAAGCATAGTCCTGAAAGATATCAACCCTGTGAACCTCCTGCACATGACACATGGCCTCATCTCAGAATGAGTCCATCCTCCAAATATCTACCAAGATCCACATGGCCTCCATCAATTGCACATGTTGATGCCAGAATGAGGTACTGCAAGACCTCCATGGGACACCCGCAAGCGATGCGCTCCTCTCAACACTGAAGCTCAATGGAAAGTTAGAATAACTTTCCCCTGCAATGGTCCACTCTCTCCTGTGAATAAGTGAAATTCCCAATCCTACAATCCCTGGATCCCATGCTAATATTTGTCGAAGATCACCATGCTGGCCCTGCACTACTTTGACCATGACTATCTACCCCCTGCATACATCCTGGATCCTCCTCTCCTAGGTCCTCCAGGTGAAATACCTGTGACCATTGGACCTGCTGTCCAGAAACTGTATCTATAAAGGCATATCTGTAGAAGAAGTACATGTCCAAACATCTCCATGCCCTATCATGATGACCAAGCAGAAGGAAAGGTATCACCCCATAGGACAAGTACCTACAGACCCAATGTAAACCAACCCAAGTTGGAGTGCGTGGCTCTCTGGTGCAACCTGGGTCAACATGAACATCGTGCTAACAAAACGGACTACTGGGTACCATGGAAAATTTGGAAGTTTATCACTTCCAATATCCTCTAACTGCTCCTGTGTGAGACTAATCATTGTCCGAAGCCCTTTGTGCTCATGTGCTTCTACCTGCCCCATGATTCTCTCTCTCACACACCAAGTCCCAACTAGCTTCCTATGACGATCCCTCTCTCTCCAGATGGATTTCGTAAAGGTACTCATGTTAGGTGGCCTCGGCCTAGGCACTCTACAAGCTCTCATCCACTGTCTATCTCTCCTCATGTTTCTGTTGATCTAGTGAAGGTGTTCAATCATAACTATGGGCTGCTGCAAAAGAGTGAAATATGCATACTCCCCTAAGTGTGTCTCCTCCCTGCAAGGCACTATACCCCTCTGAAGGTCACCACACATCTCGACATGACTATGTGAACTATCCCCCATCACCGTATGCTCTGACATACTCATGTCGTTTCCTGCAGACTCATGCTGCATCATAGATCCAGGCTGTGCTGCTGGATCAACCTCTACATGGAGGTCAACTACTCTCAGAACACAAATGGAAGTGTACTCCATCAACTGGTTCTCCTCTGCTGGACCACTGACATCTTCTAACCATGTGACTGATTGATACATCTGAGTATCCACTAAGATAGATGAAGTGTATCTCTAATGGATCTCCTCAAGAATCTCATTTGATATAGACTCTGATTCTTGAAGGCCTTCCTGTGTGCCTCTCGAGAATCCTCGAGTGCTCTCCAACTCATGAGTGAGTTGGTCTACCTCCAAATCCTGCCCCCTCAGGGGCCTGTGATACAACTCGCCAATCCCCAGTAGGTAGTCCCTATCTATCAACAACTGCTAGTAGTCAGTCCTCATCATAGAGATTCTCTTCCTGAGAGTGTGAAAATCATCCATGGAAAATCCTCCATCTGAGCTACCCTATTCCACTGATGCTCTCCAACAGTAATATGCCATCACTGCATGCATGAAATCAATACATCTAGTGGCTTCCTTGATCATAGCCTCACTAACTCTCAACTGCGCTACTAAGTGGTGTGACTCTTGGTCATGGTCATACTGAGGTGCCATCTCAGACCCCTCACTACTAGTGTCAGTCCTGCTAGTGCCAACTCTAGAATCCCCAAAAACACCATCTGCATAAGATGACGTGTTGAACTGTCCATTGTCTACTATGCCTCTAGGTACTCCTATATGCCATTGCATCCCATCACTAGATGCCATCTCCCCCTAACTCACACTGTGTCCTATATGAGCAGTTGTATCCTCCTGTGCACTCAACCTGCTACTATCATCTGCACCTGGATCCCATAGATATGTATCCAGACATGTGCTATGGTCAACCTGACTACTAAAAAGTGCATCCTCATCAATGGAGGCCAATCTTGGAAGTAAGTGCTCCATCAATCTTTCATTCTTTGCAATCTTCTACACTAATGGAGTCTCCAATAGCTGGGACTCAATCCCCTCAGGCTGATTTGTATGTGTAAGGTCCCAAAATTGTATGTCATGTACCTCCTCCTAGATTTGTGGGTCTACCTGTCCATGGTGTGCATACCTCACACTAGGCTCATCCATCATACCTGATGTGCCACTTATCTCCTCATGTGACGTGGCTATCATGGGTGTTTGAATAGGTGACAGATGTGTCACAGCCCCCATAGGAAGCTCATCATTTCTAGGTGCTAACACGTGTGACTCCTCACTAGTGTCACCACTCCGCTGAGGCATAAGGTCATCAATGGTATGTGACATGTTTGCTGAGACACTGGTGCCATCGTCCTGTCCATCCAGTTGCCTATCCACTACACAAGGGTCATCATCCTCCTCAAGCGTGCAAGCATCACTAGTCTCTGTGCAAGAGTCATCATCACTATTCTCTGAGGTAGAGTCACTATCACTAGCATCTGTTCACGAGTCACCATCATCATCCAACTACTCTGAATCCATCTCTATCGCTCCATCCACACACCCCTCATCCTCGCTGTCATAGTGTGCCTCAATAGTGTGCTTTTGATCCCTACACCTATGATCAGGTTCCCACAACCCCTTGCAATAGTGGCAAGGTTGTGTGCTCCTATTGGGCGTGGGGTTTCTCTATTATTCCAACCATCTAGCTGACATAGATCTATTTTCCTATGCTATGTCGACCCAATGTATAACCTCATCTTTGCTCCAATTAGGATTTTTATAGGATACAAAATGATGGAATGTCATTAGACCTCTGAGATTCTCATTGAGGGTTTGATATTCTGTATCACAATCAACAATCTCTCTAGTAAAGTCCAAAATATCCATAAATTTGTTTTCCTCTTCTATGTTGGCCCAATATATAATCTCCTCTTTGCTCCACCTAGGATTTTTTATAGATAAAAATTGTTGGAATGTTAATTGAGCCCTAATTTCCTCCCCAAGGGCCTAATATTCCCCTTTACATAACATACTCTCTCTAGCAAGGTAAAAAAAATCCATCTCTCCACATAGAAGACCCCTCTATGGCTCTGCATGCATGTGCTAATTTCCACTGGCTAGCAGGAATCTAAGCTCTGATACCAGTGTAATGATCCCAAGCCATTATGCAAGGATCATCACTGTTTTGGTATCTTTTTAAAACTTTTTCTGAGTGAGGTATTTCGTCAAACAGTTTGTTGATCTATTTGTTTACTTGTGTTTATATGTGTGTATGAAACAAAGAACAAGAATAGACAACAATGGAACATACCTCAACCATATGCAATAAGATAGACAAGACGAAACATCTCAAATCTTCTTTATTCATAAAATAGAAGAACCTACTACAATGGAGATACTGATCTGGAATGCTCAATAGATGGCCAAGATGATAGACAATAGATAACAAGTATGAGATGCTACAAAATGCTCCCGACAATACAAAATAAGCCTCCAAAGGTTGGATAAGAGATGAAGACCAATGCCAAGTTTCCAAAACCCTCACTGCTGGAAGATGCCATGCTCTACTGGATAACTAAAGCTCCTCAACAATTCGGCCCTGGTGCCAAATATGTCCAATCACCTCCAGAAATATGCCAAATAGTATATCAGGTGATGGTAAGAACAACCCAGGTGCCTGAATCTCCAAGATCCCTCTCAACGTCTGTAGATCTGAACTCCTCCACTGAATGGTGCACCCCACGGGATGACTGAAGCCCTAGATAATTCGGCCCTGATGAAGGAGGCCTCCAAATTATCTGAAACTCTCCACAATGATAGATCAGGATGCTGCAATGAGAACCCAACTGCTCAAATCCTTAAAATGTTGGCTAGATCCTTAGATCTAGCTACCCTACAAATAATGGTGCACCCTCCTCTTGGGAAAATGACCCACTCTCAATACAAATCGATCCTCCATTGAAAGACTCCAGAAAACCACCAAGAATGATGCCAAGACACCTGCAAAGGAAACCCAATACCTGGAATTCTTGGAATCTCTCCTCCTCAGCTAGGACAATTCCTTCCTCAATGAATGGTGCGCCCCCCTTGCTGGAAACCCCTAATTGGTGCGCCCTCTCTCTATCTGCACAAGAAACTAATGTGGAATCCTCCTGCAACTGAGTAGATGGAACTAGAATGGTGTGGGAGTGTATTGCATCTCTAAGACCAATCTTGGGATAGGCTAGGTGGAATCTTTCACCACCGAATCGTCCTCTAGCGTTTGTTAAGTCAAAACCCTCAAAACCCCCAATGTTGGGCTCACTAGTTAGAAGCCAGAAATCAAAAGATAAACATACATGAATGAATGACAAGAGGCCCTTGCCTTTCCTTTATACTTTGGATCACCTTGTCCCTCCAAAGTGACTTTCATTTTATTAATATTTAATTAATTAATTAATTAACCTTTTTACCTATGAAAAGCTCCTTATCTCTCCTTGTGGCTTCCCTGGCCACTAAAAGTCACTTCTAGCCATCCCATCCTATAGTGATGCTCCTCCCAATTCCAATGAGATATTACATTGAGAGGTTCCTCCAATTAATGTGCCCAAAATGACCTCTTCGGTGATTTCAACTAACTTATAGCTCAAAATAGTCAAAATCATGGAAATCATCGAAATGCAACGAAACCAAATCCAACTTGTGAAAAATGGCTCATAATGATGGAATATGATGATCAATACAAGATGGACCCCACAATGCCTCTCAAATAACATTGTACTCTCTATAACACCCATCTGGCTACTCTGGTCATCATAAATCCCTGCACTGTGATGATGTCCCAAAGTGGGGACATTATAGTCCTCCTTGCTAGAAAATTGCTTGTCCTCAAGCAATAACCAAATACCTCTAGGTAAAATACCAGGATCCCATTTCCACTTGTGGGGTACACAGTAGAACCCATCGAAAGGACGAAAAGAGTATACACCACCCCATGGATTCCATATCAGGAAGTGAACTACAATACTTTGTGAAGAATAGTCCTGAAAGATATCAACCCTGTGAACCTCCTGCACATGACACATCGCCTCATCTCAGAATGAGTCCATCCTCCAAATCTCTACCAAGATCCACATGGCCTCCATCAATTGCACATGTTGATGCCAGAATGAGGTACTGCAAGACCTCCATGGGACGCCCGCAAGCGATGCGCTCCTCTCAACACTGAAGCTCAATGGAAAGTTGGAATAACTTTCCCCTGCAATGGTCCACTCTCTCTTGTGAATAAGTGAAATTCCCAATCCTACAATCCCAGGATCCCATGCTAATATCTGTCGAAGATCACCATGCTGGCCCTGCACTACTTTGACCATGAATGTCTACCCCCTGCATACATCCTAAATCCTCCTCTCCTGGGTCCTCCAGGTGAAATACCTGTGACCATTGGACTTGTTGTCCATAAACTATATCTATAAAGGCATATCTGTAGAAGAAGTACATGTCCAAACATCTCCATTCCCTATCATGATGATCAAGCAGAAGGAAAGGTCTCACCCCATAGGACAAGTACCTACAAACCCAATCCAAACCAGCCCAAGGTGGAGTGCGTGGCTCTCTAGTGCAACCTGGGTCAACATGAACATCGTGCTAACAAAACGGACTACTGGGTACCATGGAAAACTTGGAAGTTTATCACTTCCAATATCCTCTAACTGCTCCTGTGTGAGACTAATCACTGTTAGAATCCCTATGTGCTCATCTGCTACTACATTCCCCATGATTCTCTCTCTCACACACCAAGTCCCAAATAGCTTCCTATGACGATCCCTCTCTCTCCAGCTGGATGCCGTAAAGGTACTCATGTCAGGTGGCCTCGGCCTAGGCACTCTCCATGCTCTCATCCACTGTCTATCTCTCCTCATGTGACTGTTGATCTGGTGAAGGTGCTCAATCATAACTATGGGCTGCTGCAAAAGAGTGGAATATGCATACTCCCCTAAGTGTGTCTCCTCCCTACAAGGCACTATACCCCTCTGAAGGTCACCACACATCTCGGCATGACTCTGTGAACTATCCCCAATCATTGTATGCTCTGACATACTCATGTCGTCTCTTGCAGACTCATTCTACATCATAGATCTGAGGCGTGTTGCTGGATCAACCTCTACATGGAGGTCAACTACTCTCAGAACACAAATGGAAGTGTCCTCCATCAACTGGTGCTCCTCTGCTAGACAACTGACACCTCTTACCATGTGAATGATTGATACATCTGAGTATCCACTAAGATAGATGAAGTGGATCTCTAATGGATCTCCTCAAGAAGCTCATTTGATCTAGACTCTGATTCTTGAAGGCCTGTATGTATGCCTCTTGAGAATCCTTGAGTTCTCTCCAACTCATGAGTGATTCGGTCTACCTCCAAATCCTGCCCCCTCAGGGCCCTATGATACAACACACCAATCCCCAGTAGGTAGTCCCTTTCTATCAACAATTTCTAGTAGTCAGTCCTCATCATAGACATTCTCTTCCTAAGAGTGTGAAAATCATCCATGGAAAATCCTCCATCTGAGCTACCCTGTTCCACTGATCCTCTCCAACAGTAATATACCATCACTGCATGCATGGCATCAATACGTTTAGTGGTTGCCCTGATCATAGCCTCACTAACTCTCAACTGCGCTGCTAAGTGGTGTGACTCTTGGTCATGGTCATACTGAGGTGCCATCTCAGACCCCTCACTACTAGTGTCAGTCCTGCTAGTGCCAACTCTAGAATCCCAAAAAATACGCTCTGCATAAGATGACGTGATGAACTGTCCATTGTCTACTATGTTGCTAAGTACTCGTATATGCCATTGCATCCCATCACTAGATTCCATCTCCCCCTAACTCAAACTGTGTCCTGTATGAGCAGTTGTATCCTCCTGTGCACTCAACCTGCTACTATCATCTGCACCTGGATCCCATAGATATGTATCCAGACATGTGCTATGGTCAACCTGACTGCTAAAAAGTGCATCCTCATCAATGCAGGTTGATCTTGGAAGTAAGTGCTCCATCAATCTGTTAGTCTTTGCAATCTACTCAACTAATGGAGTCTCCAATAGATGGGACTCTATCCCCTCAGGCTGATTTGTATGTGTAAGGTCCCCTGCTTGTATGTCCTGTACCTCCTCCTAGATTTGTGGGTCTACCTATCCATGGTGTGCATTCCTCACACTAGGCTCATCCATCATACCTGACGTTCCACTGATCTCCTCATGTGACGTGGCTATCATGGGTGTTTGAACAGGTGACAGATGTGTCACGACCCCCATAGGAAGCTCATCATTTCTAGGTGCTAACACGTGTGACTCCTCACTAGTGTCACCACTCCACTGAGGCATAAGGTCATCAATGGTATGTGACATGTTTGCTGAGACACTGGTGCCATCACCCTGTCCATCCAATTGCCTATCCACTACACAAGGGTCATCATCCTCCTCAAGCGTGCAAGCATCACTAGTCTCTGTGCAGGAGTCATCATCACTATCCTCTGAGGTAGAGTCACTATCACTAGCATCTGTTCATGAGTCACCATCATCATCCAACTGCTCTGAATCCATCTCTATCACTCCATCCACACACCCCTCATCCTCGCTATGATAGTGTGCCTCAATAGTGTGATTTTGATCCCTACACCTATGATCAGGTTCCCACAACCCCTTGCAATAGTGGCAAGGCTGTGTGCTCCTATTGGGCGTGGGGTTTCTCTATTCTTCCAATCATCTAGCTGACATAGATATATTTTCCTCTACTATGCCAACCCAATGTGTAACCTCATCTTTGCTCCAATTAGGATTTT
Organism: Picea engelmannii; assembly: GCA_009831015.1. Classification (NCBI taxonomy): domain Eukaryota; kingdom Viridiplantae; phylum Streptophyta; class Pinopsida; order Pinales; family Pinaceae; genus Picea; species Picea engelmannii. The sequence goes on along the minus strand of ML783325.1, from coordinate 536,431 downwards.
TATAGGATACAAAATGATGGAATGTCATTAGACCTCTGAGATTCTCATTGAGGGTTTGATATTCTGTATCACAATCAACAATCTCTCTAGTAAAGTCCAAAATATCCATAAATTTGTTTTCCTCTGCTATGTTGGCCCAATATATAATCTCCTCTTTGCTCCACCTAGGATTTTTTATAGATAAAAATTGTTGGAATGTCAATTGAGCCCTAGTTTCCTCCCCAAGGGCCTAATATTCCCCTTTACATAACATACTCTCTCTAGCAAGGTAAAACAAATCCATCTCTCCACATAGAAGACCCCTCTATGGCTCTGCATGCATGTGCTAATTTTCACTGGCTAGCAGGAATCTAAGCTCTGATAACACTGTAATGATCCCAAGCCATTATGCAAGGATCATCACTGTTTTGGTGTCTTTTTAAAACTTTTTCTGAGTGATGTATTTCGTCAAACAATTTGTTGATCTATTTGTTTACTTGTGTTTATATGTGTGTATGCAGCAAAGAACAAGAATAGACAGCAATGGAACATACCTCAACCATATGCAATAAGATAGACAAGACGAAACATCTCAAATATTCTTTATTCATAAAATAGAAGAACCTGTTGCAATGGAGATACTGATATGGAATGCTCAACGCCAAGATGATACACAATAGATAACAAGTATGAGATGCTACAAAATTATCCCGACAATACAAAATAATCCTCCAAAGGCTGGATAAGAGATTAAGACCAATGCCAAGTGCCCAAACCCCTCACTGCTGGAAGATGCCACACTCTGCTGGATAACTGAAGCTCCTCAACAATTCAGGCCTAGTGCCAAAGATTTCCAATCACCTCTAGAAAGATGCCAAACAATAGATCAAGTGATGGTAAGAACAACCCAGGTGCCCAAATCTCCAAGATCCCTCTCAACCTCTGTAGATCTGAACTCCTCCACTGAATGGTGCACCCCACTAGATGACTGAAGCCCTAGATAATTCAAACCTGATGAAGGAGGCCTACAAATGCTCTGAAACTCTCCACAATGATAGATCGGGACACTGCAATGAGAACCCAAGTTCTCAAATCCTTAAAATGCCAGCTAGATCCTTAGGTCTAGCTACCCTCCAAATAATGGTGTGCCCTCCTCTTGGGAAAATGACCCACTCTCAATACAAATTGATCCTCCACTAAAAGACTCTCGAAAACCACCAAGAATGATGCCAAGACATCTGCAAAGGAAACCCAATACCTGGAATTCCCAGAATCCCTCCTCCTCAGCTAGGACAAATCCTTCCTCAATGAATGGTGTGCCCCCCTTGCTGGAAATCCCCAACTGGTGCACCCTCTCTCTATCTCCACAAGCAACTGATGTGGAATCCTCCTGCAACTGAGTAGATCTGGAACTAGAATGGTGTGGGAGCGTATTGCAGCTCCGAGACCAAGCTTGGGACAAGATAGGTGGAATATTTCACCATCTAATCATCCTCTAGGGTTTGTTAAGTCAAAACCCTCAAAATCCCCAATTTTGGGCTCACTATCTAGAAGCCAGAAATCAAAAGATAAACATACATGAATGAATGAGAAGAGGCCCTTGCCTTTCCTTTATACTTTTGGCTCACCTTTTCCCTCCAAAGTGACTTTCATTTTATTAATATTTAATTAATTAATTAAATCACTTTAATTAATTAATTAACCTTTTTACCTCTAAAAATCTCCTTATCTCTCTTTGTGGCTTCCCTGGCCACTAAAATCCACTTCTAGCCATCCCATCCTGGAGTGTTTCTCCTCTCGATTCCAATGAGCTATTACACTGAGAGGTTGCTCCAAGTAATGTTCCCAAAATGACCTCTTAAGTGATTTCAATTAACTTATAGCTCAAAATAGTCAAAATCATGAAAATCGTCAGAATGCAATGAAACTAAATCCAACCTATATAGAATGGCTCATAATGATGGAATATGATGATCAATACAAGTTGGACCCCACAATGCCTTTCAAATATCCTTGTACTCACTATAACATCCATCTAGCTACTCTGGTCATCATAAATCCTTGCACTGTGATGACGTCCCAAAGTGGGGACATTATAGGGAAGTCATATAGGCAACATCAAAACCATTTAGAGTCTTGGATCTAGCCCTCAAATACTCAGAGAGAGATCTCTCCATATGATATAACTTTGTTTGAAGATTTATTAGGCTAGTTACACATAACATAGGATTTGTTTTTAGGAATTTGCGATGGGAAGAGAAGAGAAACCATGGGCTATGGATTCACTACAATGAATGATCCAAAATCCATGTCAGCAAGCTAATATTTGCAGGGCAAGGTAGACAACTCACTGGATCCTTTAATTTAAATGAAATGGGTGAGACAGAACAGGTCAAGAACTGAATCATGGTCCTCTGACTGATCCCCCTCACAGTTGATTCCATACAATATATAAAAAAGACTCTCTTCAGGTTCTCAAGGTCAAATTCAACCACCTCAGCCAAAAATAGCAAGAAATCCCCAAAAATGTGAAATTGTCCGCCATGAAAGATGAGCCTAATTTTTGCAGAAAAGGGGTCCAAACAGACATTTGTTTCTCTTCAACGCTGACATCGGGGAAAAAAATGAAGGAGGTTATTGTATATGGGCATGTTTTGGCCAAAAAACCCCTTTGGATTCGCCAAATTTGCCTCCAGCTTGTCATAACAGCTCCCACAAGATCCAGACTGTAACGGGAAAACCAAAAATCCGAGAAATGAGGATAAAAGACAACTTCTATTCTCCTTGCTCAAGGAACATTTGAAAAAATGGAGAGAGGTTTTTGTTCTTTAGTCCGTTATAGAGAAAAACCTCTCTTGAGTTTTAAATATTTGTTTTCATTTTCCCGGAATCGGCTTCGGAAGAAGATTGGTCAAAATGTTGCGAAAGCAGTTTTTGTTTAGGGAGGGTGGTATTCCAGACCCCCCCTGAGGTGGTAAGTAGTTTTTTTTTGGGGGGGGGTCTGTTGTCCTGTGGATATGACACCTTTCAAATGGTGGTTTAAGCAATACAACCATTCCAGACCCCCCCCTCTCGTTAAACTTTGGATGGCGAGGGGGGGTCCAAAATTTTTTATATCCGTTGATTTAATTTGGTTTGGGAATGTGATGTTTACGGGTGGGTAGGACTTAGGATAGGTTTAGTTTTTATTTTTATTTTTTTTACTTTTTGTTTCTTTTTAAAAAAAATTATTTTGTTTACGTGTTTTATTTATTTTTATTTTTTTTACTTTTATTTAATCTTTAATTAATAAAAAACTAACCTAGTTACTAAACTAACTTAACTATTTATTAATTAATTAATAATTAATTAATTATTAACTAGTTAGTTATTATCTAGTTTAACCTATTCTAACTATACTAACATTATTATTTAATGTAATTAACTTATTGTTCTTTTTGTTTATCGTAAGTTTGATTATTCATGGATGGGTGGTGGGAGAGATGTGGCCAAGGGATAAAAGGACAAGGGAGTGAGGGCACAATGTGGATGAAGGATGTAGCATGGAGCAGAGGAGGTCTGATGTAATGGATGGATGACACGTTGGGACAAGGCCCTCTGGAAAAACTCTCTCATTCCGGACCCCCCCCCACCGTTAAAGGTAGAACGGTCGAGGGGTATGGAATCACTTGTAGACTGTCCATCTGCATGCTGTCATGATGACCATAGATCTGTGCGCACTTCTTAGTCACCATTTCAGACCCCCCCCCCCAACCATTAAAAGAAGAACAATCGAGGGGGTCCGGAATCCACTATCAACCATTGATCTACGTGTGGCTAGATTGACCATCGATCTAAGCATGTTCTTTATTCTCCAGGTGCGAATGCAGCAAAAACTTAGGCTTAGTGCTTTTTGTGGGTTTTGTGCACTGCTTTCCTTGCGTTTGTCTCCATGGGGTTAGGAAACACCACTCAACGTCAACAATCATGAATTTTCTTTTCTTTTCCTTTCCTTGAAAATAATTTGCAGAAATGAAATATTATTTGCAAGCCAAAATACATCCAGAGTGAAAATTTTCTAGTCAACAGATGATCCTATGAATTATAGGGTTATAACAGAACCCAAGAACTCGGTAAACTTGACCTTCTCATGTTCTCAGTGAACGATACCAGTACTAGCTGTTGCACGTTGTGGATACTCAAGGGGTACAAGCACGCTGGCCTCATATCTATCTAGATGGATAATAAAGGCCTCTGAAATCCTATGAAAGGACCTCATCAACCCAACCACATCCCCCACAAATATTTTTTCCTATCCAATGACTTGTTCTTCTCCTTGGGGGTTATACCCCTTTGGCATGGATGCTACTGGAGGTGTCGTGCCTCCTCCCCTAGCACAACATAGTTTGCCTCTGTGACATCCTCTAACCATGATTCCCTGCACAAATACAATTCAATTTAATTATTGATAAATTATTAATGAAGTGTTTATACAGTGGAAGGTGTAATCATCCCTAGTCATAAGATTCAACCCACTCTAATACCATATGTAATAGCCCCTCTCTTATGTCTAGGAAAGAGAATCATATAAGGTTAAAAAAAATGCATTAATAAATTAACATCAACACGTGATCACACCAATGCCTAATCAACAATATCATAAGTAAAAACAATACCATCTTCTCATCAAGGTAATCACTAACTACACATTCAACACGTCAACAAAGGATAGCGACACATAGGAATAAATAGCGTAGAATATTAGCACATCAATATTATCTTTAATAATTTACAACAATTTTCAATCAAACAATGAATAAAAACAACTACCCGCCCAACCTACCCTACAAGGTTAGGATATCCAGGACACATAAGCAATTCTCAAGCCCAAGTTCCAATAGATTTTAACCATTTAAGGTCTGAGGTTTGGCGACTATTCAGAGGAACAAGGAGGTGTCTACATCCCACTGATGCAATCAAGTCCAAACTAACTATGCTAAATCAACAACATCAACAATAATCAGTTTCATCAATACTAAACCATAATTTAACATGGTGCATGAGTAATATTTGACATAATGCATCATAGACCATATTAAATGAAAGGTGCAAAAGCATTTATCAATTATACTTGAAGCGCAAATCACAATCACAATATGAAATCATTCGTCATAATAATTTTTCATTTCATGCAAAAAGACTAATATCTAAAACCATCATTCATGATATTAAATTCCATTCGCGCGAGAAGTCCAATATATAAATATCATACATTACATTATATTTCAGTGCACAAAAGGAGTCTAATTCCTCAACTAGTAATACATCACATTATTGAATTTCACGCGATCATTCTTTTCATTAATCCATCATTTACACATCAACAATTCAAGATGCATGACATATCGACTTTATTTCACAAGGCGTGATAGAATACATTTAATAAATCAATCATACTTAAATAATATTTAAAGGTGCAAAAGTAGACAAATTCTAATCCAATCAGGCAACATCAAAATTCAATGGCGCAATAGAAAACTAGTTATTAATCCATCACACATTAACAAATTTAATGGAGCAAGTAATAATTGTTAAATCAACATACATTACAAATATATTTTATTTTGTGCAAGATGTCTAATTTCTAAATCAACCACCCCCCTTACATTATAATTTATTGCATGCAAGAAGGTTATTATCTACTACAAAATTCCTTACATTACATTTCCAATTGTGCAAAAGAGTAAGGTCCACCAAAAATTCATTCAAACATAAAATATTAATGTGCGCAAGAAATCTATCATCTAGAACAAAATTCCTTTCATTAATTTTCCATTTGCGCGAAAAGGGGTAGTTGGGTCAATACATTTAGGGAGTATAAGTACACTTTAAGTTCTAAGGATTGAGGGCTAACAATAGATCAAAAATCATGAAATCCAACAATCATTCGATATCTTAATTCAAATAAACTTTTAGGGGTGGTAAAGATAATTTTTATGATCCTTAAGGGAGTCTCCTTTATAGAAGTACTCCTTAGGATTTGGTCATTGAGTAAAACAACTCTAATATAATTGTTGCATGGTTCTCGAGATCAATTTTACATGATCCATATTATTTTAAATTGATGATGTAATTATGTTTTCCCTATTTCATCAAAAGGTTCATTATAACCATATAGTTGCAAAAAAATTTGGATCATACTACATAGCAACCAAAATCATTGTAGTAAGGATGTTATTATCTCAAAGTGATCTAGAGATGTAGTGAGATTTTGTGATGAGACCAAGAAGGGGATAAGAAAAAACTTGATGCAACCTACAAGAGATGAATAATAAATCTAGAGGGAATATTACCAATATGGAAAAACAATTGGAAAATAGACCAAAATCATTTAGTATTCCTCCATTAACCATTATAAATGGGTATTGAAACTGAATTAGGAATATGACATCAATCTAGGCCGGCGAATTTAGATGGTTGAGGGTGTGTCCCTCCCCAAATCCTAGTTACTCTGACAGAGAATACTGGGCCGATGAATTAAAATGACAGAGGGTTGTGTCCCTCCCCAAATCATAGTCAGCTAACATGGAATTTTGGGCATGCAATTTTAGTTGGTAGAGGTGGTGTCCCTCCCCAAAATCGTAGCCAACTAACACAGTTTTTTGAGAATGGGAATTTAATGGGTAGTGGTGGTGTCCCTCCCCAAAATCATAGCCAACTAACACAGATTTTCGGGCATGGGAATTTAATGGGTAGAGGTGGTGCCCCTCCCCAAAATCGCAACCAACTAACCCAGATTTTTGGGCATGTAAATTTAGATGATAGAGGCAGTGTCCCTCCCCTAAATCACATCAAACTTACACAGATTTATGGGCATGAAAATTTAGATGATAGAGGTGGTGTCCCTCCCCAAATTTGCAGCAATAAATGATGAGATGTAAAGGGGTCCAAGTAAGCTTCAGTAAGTTCATTTGGACCCAAAATTCCCTATAAAAATCATGTAGATGAGGAGAGCAACTTGATGTAAATTTAAAAGGAGAATCATTTATCACATTTAATAAAACATTAAGTATCAAGGGGTGAATATATACCAAGTAAAAAATGTAGAGGTATCATTCGATTTGGTGGGAAAAACTAAATGAATAACAAAGAGTCTTGGAGGTGTAATTTGATTGAGTAAAAATATCACACACAAACGTAGGGTAAAGTGGTGCAAGTTCACTATGCAAATGGATGACTGTCAAAATAAAACACCCAAGGAAAACTTGCCTTAGATCTTGACCATGAACTAAATAAATTCGAGGGTTTTGCTCTACAATTTGTCAGATTGTTCACTCTAAGAGGAGAAGGTTGTCATAAATAAATTTAGAAGGAGAAACTGAGCTTCGGAAATGATAACTGGATGCTACTTACCATACATCGTGAAGGTGTAATTACGTTTGTTGGGAAGGAGAAACCACAAAGATAAGACAATTACATAACTATATTAATACTTCAATAGTCAAGAACATGTTCATTATCCTTCTGCCAAAAATCTCTTAGGAGTTATATTTTGAAAAATGGTGCTTTTAGTTGCCAGGATATCGTCTAGAAATACACAAGTCCAACACAAGTCCAACATACTTGTCAAATTTTATATCAGAATTAAAACATCTTCCAAGGATTTTTAAAACTAAATTCTAAATAAAACTTAACAACATTTCAATGTCAGAATAGGAATACCATAATTGGAGGAGAAAGGTCGAAGAGGCTCCTCTCCAACTGATAATCTTTCGTTCTTGCGCTCTGTCCATATCCTAGCTTGATAACCATGAAGACCTCACTGGTACCTCCCATCCAACACTAGGGGTACTCTTCTTCCTCGCTATCCCCATGAGCCGAAAAGGGGTCATGCACAAACACAACCAGAAAACTCTATCTCTTGGCTCGCCTCGCAACGTTGAGTTACCACTCTCTTTCTCGAGCTCGATATCCCAACTCTCACAAGAAAAATCAGTGAAATAAATTTTGGCAACATAACTTTATGAATACTAGTCATGATCCACTCCTCTTCTCAACCATTGCCTTTGTAGAATTTTACAGAGTCACCACTTTCTATTTGCACGTTTAATTCGTTTTATTAAAATTAATCAGGAGTTATTCCCCCCGTACAATTTCCACCCGTTACCTCAGTTACACCAATAGATTAACTTATTTAATTTAATTAAATGTCAAATTCCCTCACCCATCCTAAAAGCGCTCCTAAAGTTACTCCTAGTTGTCCCTTTATTCCCGCTATTTCCTTTTTAATGATTGATGCCTTTATAAAACATAGTTGTATTTAATTTAGGAAAGTTCTTTAGTTAGACTATACTAGATTCCTTTCTATGCTTCTACATTTATTTCCTTTCTTATCAAAGTTCTAGTTTATCATTTCTTGCACATAATCAGTAAATAAATCTTTAGATAAAATATTTATCCTTTTTAATTCTTAACTTGATTTTTCTTCATGCCCCTTTTATTTAACTTATTAATTAGTTTTATTTTTCTTACCCAATTTAGACTTAGGATTAAAAAGTTTAAACTAGGCTTAGAATTTTTAAGGGTGTTTTATAATTAGTAAAATTGCCCATTTATTAACTACTTTTAAGTTTGACAATAGTCAAAACAAATTATTTTTTTCTAGGAACCTAGGTTAATTGAATCACCTTTATTAAAAATTGTTATGTTCCCTTCAAGACGCACTCTGTGCTCCAAGGGTTCCACTCTCCTTTATTCAAGTTTTTTTTATGCGACGTGCCCTTCAATATGCACTACATTCTCTAAGGGTGCCACTCACCTTTGATTGATCTTGGTAGTTTTCAAACCCTAGGAGTCAATACTCAATCGAGCGACCTTGTGAGAGACTAAGGGCCTCTAAGGAATAATGAACCTTCCTTGTTGTGTACCCCTTAGAATCACTATGAGTGATTGTCTTAGTCTTCCCTCACATCATCATGGATCTCTCAAAATAGGTAATCGTTAACCTACAATTCGAGCCATGACAAGAGTGTTATTAGGTTGTGGCGGGGTTGCTGCCACACCTCTCACTCAATATTTGGTTGTTGTGCATGGCCCCTTTACTCATTATGTGAGTCTAATTAGCAAGAAATCATCAGCCTGCACCCATCAACAAAACACTATCAATGATCCATAAACAACATCATAATATAGTCGATCATATGTCACATATGCATAAATAGAAATACCCAACCATATACAGTACACTCCCTGACTTGATATGGATTCCAAGGAGGTCCCTTGATGCCATTGACATCCTTAATGTGTCGAGTGCCCTGTACACAGTAAAACCCGCCAATAGATCCTTTCTATACATAGATATCAAATAACATAAAATCATAATCAAACAAAATCATCATCTAAATCCATAAGAGAAACAAGCAACCATATACAAACCAGATCACTTTCATGCAATTATCCTCAAAGAATAAGTCAAATCATGTGCGCACAAGAGGGGGGTGTTACACCACATCAAATTGCATTCAATAATATCTAAAAACAATATCATTAAATAGATAACAGGAATACCTTAATGAGATCCTCTTGGTTTCTAGAATAATTTGGTATCTTCTAAACAGGTCCAAGCACGTGAAGGTCGAATCTCATTTTCCCCACCCCCCGCCCCCCAAGCCCACCCGCCCTTGCATTACTCTCAATTACCGATACCCAATCATGCATATTAATTTAAACAAAAATTGTACAACTATTTATAACTATTTTGAATTTTTCTATAGCTAAACAACAAACTTATGTAGTTCCCTAGAATTTCTACTTAACTATCAATGAATATTTATCAGATTATAAAAGGCTTGTTTTCACTTTTTGAATTGATTGAAATTTATCAATATGACAGACAGTTGAAAAAAAAACAAAAACAATGACAATATAAATAATGTATTCAAACTGAATAAATGTCACTTATCATTCAATGTAAGAAGTAAACAAAACTATCTCCATGTGATGAAAATGTTTTAATATATCTTAAAAGAAACATTCTCTTAAAATTTAAAGGCATAAGAATAAAACATAGGTCATAGAAACACTTATAGTGAATCAATTGAAAGCTATGTTTAATGATTTTCCTTTGTTATTCCAACAATGGTTTCCGTACCATATGGTCACACATATCACACATATTTAAAGAAAGAAAATTATTATGAAAATTCAGAAGCACATAACCCAGATCATGAAGACAAGAATATTTCAATCTCTCTAAATGAAAATTTTCATTAATAATTGTTTCTTCTCGAGACTTGAAGCAAGAAAAAGTCTCGTTACATTGCAATCGAGTGCATACTTATAATCATAGCTATGCAATCTACTTACAAGTCAACATAAATTACAAAAATAAAAGATTTGTAGAACATAATCCCTAATTTTGTTAAAAGTTGTTTTCCAGGTCATTATAACTTAATGAGTCGATCCCAATATTTATTTGATAGATATTTAAAAGTCATCATTTTCTTATAAGAAATATACACTTCAGTATACCTTTCATATGTTGGGGTAATTACAAATAAATTTGTCGGCTTCCATGAAAGGAAGAAGCCTTTGTCCAAAAGGTCAACAATTAATTGAAGTTTTAACATTCCTGCAATTCCTCTAAATTTACTTGTATCCTCTCTATATTTTATTGAAATTTGTTGGTAATTTTGAAGAGAGAATAAATTTCCATCTGTATCCCTTAATTTTGGCAAGTCCTTTTTAGCCATTTTCTTCTAAAGGCTAGAAAACCATTCATCCTTTTTTTTTAAATGAATTAATTTGTTTTGAGCTTTCTAAATTAGGTTTCTTTTTGTAATAACCTTTTCAATCTCCATGATCATGTTGGTTTGATTTTTAATTCCTTTTTCACTCAATTCCTCATTTGAATTGGAATTAAGTAACTTAATAATTTGGGAAATTGTCTAAGGTCTATTTCCTACCTCTTTGAAATAATATTCAACATCTTTGTCCACCTTCCTTACCAAACCATATTCGCTATCCATGGTTATGATATAATCCAAAATTCTAGTGAGTTCCTCAACAATTTTGTCCTAAATCAAATGTATGTCTCCTATCAAATATAATTTTCCTCCTAATTTATTTTTCAACATCTCATAATCCTCTTGTATATTAGGCTTCGATTGCTGTTAGATATTAAGATGTTTATCTCCTTCTGTAATTTGATCTCTGAGAATTTTTATTTCATCATTTTGTGAAGACACTTCGTTCTTGGAATTTTCCAATTCAATTTCCTTAAAATTTAGCTCAGCTAAAGCCTTAACTATATCTTCTGATGAATCTATAGATGTTGAACCTTGTGATGATGAATATCCTGGTTTCAAAATATAAATTTGTTTTTCATATAATTTGATCTATTCATTCATGTGAACCACTTGATTTAAAAGATGATATTTTTCTCATTGGATTGCTTGTAGATTTGTAGTCTACAGATGATCCAGATCACTCAAATGTATATTCTTATTTAGTATAAGGATATGATTATCTTTTGAGGTCATTAAATTTTGTAGTGGATACTCATCCTTAGAATTATATCTTAGTCTTATGCGTTTCCTCATCAAATCATCAATCCTTATCTTCTTTGTCTTGGTAGGAACCTTTTCCTATCTCATTTGTTCCTTCAATTGAATGTTTACCTTTTTAAATTTCTTCATATCATGAGTCATTTGTGTGGAAAATCTATTCACCATTTCTCTTGTTTGTTTGACCAAGCCCATCTTTTCAACTATATGAATTTGTTCAATATCAACTGAAAATTTTCTTACTCTATAATTGTTAGCACTTCTAAGGTTTTTTTCATTAGGTTCTAATATTGAAAAATGTAATCTTGATTTCTCAAAAACTAATGAAGACTATAATCTAGATCAATCTCAGGACACAATTTTTTTTTCATCTATACTTTTTTGTCCTTCATTTTCTCATATTATGAAAATACATTTTTTGGATCGATTTTTGAATATTCTGCACCTTCTTGATTCTAGATTTTATGAAAGAAAATTGATTGCAAAAACTCTATTGTAAAAGAATGTTTCTTTTGATTCTCTTATGATTTATCTTCTACAACTTCAATATCTTCTTCTGAAATTTCCTCTGTGTTTCCTTCAATCTTTTTTGTATTCCTAGAATTCCCATGATTTGACTCTGAGACAACTTGAAGCTCCTCTAGAAAAATTCTCTTAAATGATTTGTCTTGTTGTTGGGGTGTATTAATTTCCATTTTATAATAAAACAGAGATACATTATATTCTTTTCCATGGGAATCTTATGAACATATTTCAATTTGTATAGTTTCATTTTATGTTCCACTTGAGGTTTGTTATCGCGCTCATTGGAATTTAATTAAAAATATTTTATTTTGGATGATATTATTCCAAAAGGATGATACTACCATGTTTATCCTTGCTCAAAATTCAATCCTCACAACATTGATTCAACAACCTACAAATATTTTATATTGTTCACAATAAAAGGTCCCACTTATCTTTTCAAATTAAAATTAGTTCTATTTTTCTTCGAAAAAAAATGAATATCATCTAAATTAATACTTTTCCTTATGAATTCTAAGGCAAAAAAACTTAGGGTAAGGAAATAGAGAAATCTAAAAGGTTTAATTTCTACTCCATATATCCTTATTTCAATATATTTCTTTAATAAATACCAATATCCTAGTTTAGTTTCTATAGAGTCATGAAAAAGTGTGTTTACTTCGAGAAAGATTCTTGGAGGAATTTCAACATGAAATAGGGTTTATGATATGGTCATAAATGTATTGACAAAGTATGAAAATCCAACATTTTGTGGCTTCTTTCTGACTATTGGGGTCTGTAAGGTAGCTAGAGAGGTAGTGGGGGGGGGCCAGAGGGCCCATAGTGATAATAGTCGAGGTCATTCAATGTAAGGTGGATTAGGTCCACTATATTATCAAATAAGGTCCACTATGGTAGTTAGATATAATAAATGGGTAATTAGATATAATAAATGTAAGATGACTTCTTACAAGGTTCTACTTCTAGAAGATTCCTCCTCTAGAATGTTCTTAGGTGATGGTAGCACTATATAAAGGGGTTCAAGCAATGTAATGAGACATGAAGAGAAGTATTGTATTTGTGAGCAGTAGCTCAATAGGAGGATGCCCCCTCGAAGAGGCAAGTGAACAGAGGAGGATCCCTTCCATATTAGGATCCATTGTATGGTGTTGCCCTACCTCAAGGGTTTGATATAATAAAGTTGTGTTTTTATATATTTTTCTTGTATATCTGTTGTGGTGATTTTTTATTCAGTCTTTGGTTCTTAACAAGTGGTATCAGAGCACTTTCCTTGGGCATACATTGTGGGCAAATATTTTTATTTTTGCAGATTTGTTTTTTCGGAGCAGAAAAAAGAGGGCCGCGACATTCTCGATGTTTTCGGTATATTTATATGCAAAATTTTCAAAAAATGGTTGTATATATGCGTTCCTCTCAGAAAAACACCCAATTTGAAAAACAAAAACATCCAAAACAGAGTCCGGGAAGTCAAGATATTGAAGTTTTAAAATCTGCAAATTTTCAGAATTTTTTCCGCGGACGGCGGTGAGATTTTTATTTTATTTATGTAGCATGTGGAGGAAAAATTTTCCCAAATAAATTACATATCTAAGTTCCTCTCACAATTTCACCCAATTTCAAAAAAAAAATCAGCCAAAACGGAGTCCGAGAAGTGATGTTATGAGCATTTTAACTTCAACAGGTTTTTAGGGTTTTTCCAGAAAAAGCTGCGATTTTTTGCCATAACTTATTGGGCGAGTTCATAGAATGCTCAGATGTCTCTTTCTTCTCAAAACCTGAAAGAAAGTTTTGAATCATTCAAAGCCCAATTGTTTCACACATTGGATGACAGATTGGATGCATTTGTACATGGTCTCACAGACAGCCTCACAAACAACCTCACAGACGACCTCAATGATAGTTTTCATAGTATTCAAGATTCATTGAATAACATGTAGGAGAGATTTATTATGAAGGGCCTCATGGATGAATATAATCAAGAAATATATGCCTGGTATGATTTTGAGGCAGATTGTGATGATTGGTATATGGATAGTTGTCATTTCTGGGATGACAACCACTTTCATATTTTATTTGATGACTCTACTCCATCTTCTGTAGAGAACATCAATGTCCCACATCAAGAGCTAGTTACCAGCATTCATTCTACATATTCTACAGTGGTATTATTCATTCTAGATTCTTCTACGACCATTTTCCACTATGCGGATGGATCTTCTTATTTGGATCCACATGATAGGTGTTAGTCTTTGGAGCATCATTTGGAGTTGGTTATTGGGTTCCAAAATATTCCACGAGGAGTTCACATGAGCACTTGGACATGGGACCTGGGCTTACAATGGTGGTTGGACTACTTCAGCATGGTGGATTTCCTTTCTACATGAGACCTTGGTTCTTCAGTCTTCTTCAACATTATGGTCCACAATTATCCATGCGACCCTGGTATATGGTAGTACATCAAGCGTTGAGGACAACGCTTTCATAAGGAGGATGGAATGTAAGGTAGCTAGAGAGGTAGTCGGGGGGCCCAGAGGGCCCATAGTGATAATAGTGGAGATCATTCAATGTAAGGTGGACTAGGTCCACTATATTATTAAATAAGGCCCACTATGGTTGTTAGATATAATAAATGGGTAATTAGATATAATAACTGTAAGATGACTTCTTAGAAGGTTCTACTTCTAGAAGATTCCTCCTCTAGAATGTTCTTAGGTGATGGTAGCACTATATAAAGGGGTTCAAGCAATGTAATGAGACATGAAGAGAAGTATTGTATTTGGAGCAGTAGCTCAATAGGAGGATGCCCCCTCGAAGAGGCAAGTGAACAAGAGAGGATCCCTTCCATAATAGGATCCATTATATGGTGTTGCCCTACCTCAAGGATTTCTATAATAAAGTTGTGGTTTTCTATATGGTTTCATATATCTTGTGTGGTGATTGTATTTAGATATCTTTGGATCTATTGTGATATTTTGTATTCAGTATTTGGTTCTTAGTAGTGTCCAATGAATGCCTGACACGGGATTTCTAGCATTATATTTAGCTTCTAAGTTCAAATTTGAAAAGTTATTTTCTTTCAAAAAAAGAAGAAAATATACTAGATAAGATTGATATGTACATTATCTACTTAGTGTAAATTCAGTGAGTTGATAGTGCAGATAATTAGCTATATGATGTGCAAATGGAATCTAGCAATTAGTTGGATTTTCAAAGGGAGAGTAGACTTAAATAGACCTAGTATAGTGTTATCCACAATCCTATAACTTTAATATCCCAAAACAATACAACCTATGTTGATAATTTATTGCAAGAATGGTGAAAATATAAAAAATTCATAATTATCAGACTCTTCAAGAAGACTTCTATATTTCTCCATTAAAGAAAATATTAAATCTTATTTGTCATGTAAATTTACCTCTTTATAGAAAATGGCTAAATATTCTTCATTTACAACCTAATCATCTGTAATTTGTTGGACTTTCAACATCTCACAAATTGACTCAGCTGAAATTTCAAATAACAATGACACAATTTTGTAAAATATACTCCTAGAGGATGGGACATAATTCAGAGCAAATGAGTGAAAAAATTCTGGGAAATTATAAGTCTGAGGAACATTGAAACATGATAAGTTCAACTCCCATGCATGAAAATAATCATGTAATTGATTACATATGTCAAAAGATAGTTTATGCAATTCATAAAGATAAAATGAAGTAATTGGGTAAAAAATTTAGCAATACTTGTCCTCTAAATCCAGTTCTACTGTAGATAGGGTTATGTACTTTTTAGAACTTGAGGTTTTTGACATTTGACAAATTGACAGGAAATGGGACTTTATCTTCGTACCAGGAACACTTGTTGAATAAAACCCTTGATTTTGATGACAAATTCGACAAAATAATTCTCTAAAAAGGATTAGGTGAGTTCAAGTCTCTTTCATCCATCATTAAAGGTAACCAATGGACTTTTATAAAAATAACCTAGAAAATGATATTTTATTTACAAAAAAAATTAAACAAATCATTTATTAATTGCTAATATAACATATCTATAAATCAAATATTTACAAAATCAACGGTTTCAGGAGCATTAGGTTGGCTTCATTTCATAGTTCCATGCGGGATCAAGTGATATTTTTGAATACCATGTGACAAAGAGCTGAGGTGGATCATTTTTTTAACACATAGCACAAGTCAAATCCACCCTATGTCACCTCGGGGGGTTATTTCCTTTTAAATGTCGATCGGCCTAGGGTAGAGAGGTTCGTTATAAACCATAGATCTTTGTTCTTTTCTAATCAATGCTCCATGTTTAATCATGATTTATCCACATAAAAACACATCATTTTATTAAAATTAATTAAAATTAATCGTATTATTAATTGTATTTGATTTAATTCATCGTATTTCATTTAATTGATTGGAATTTATTAAAATTAATTGTATTTCATTTTAAATATATAGAATATAGTATTAAAAACTAAAAAAACATGTTTTATTAGTTTTGAATACTATATTCTATATATTTAAAACGAAATACCATTAATTTTAATAAATTTGAATAAATATATAGAAAGAATGCATAAATATAACTATTAAAACTAAATAAAATTTAAAATTATGTAATTAAATCTAATAACTTAGAGCCTAGATAAGGTTAAATTTTTTTAAAAATAAACATAATTCTCTTTGTCTTATAACGTTTCCCAAATGGAAACCCAACCAGGTTTATGTTAAGCACCTTTTCGAACCAACGTTATCTCCTTTTTTATTTCTTGGTTCTGATGTGATATGGTGCTAAGTGTCCATGCGACCATATACTATGCCCATGGCTAAATCTTCACAAAAAACATGTTTTACCACTTTTGGAAAGTGGTTTTCATATATAGTGTCTTGAAAGGTTAGACAATGGTATTAAAATCCACTTTGAGGGGGGAGTAGTACTACCAACGTGGAACACATGTCTCAGTACTAAGTTTACAAACCACCCTCGGGACCCACACCTATATTAACCCATGAGATTCTCTCCTATGAGAAGTTGATGACAAGACTTGATCGTTACGTTGATCAACAATCAACCTTAAATGTGATCCTATGACCCATGTGTACTAGATATACGATCCACCAATCTAGAATTAATATCATTCAAATAATGATAATATCAATTAAATCTCCCTGCTCCAAGGAGGATTTTCATCGATCTTCATTGGTATGCTTCCAATGTAAAATATGGGATCAATATTACACACAATGAACTTTTATCTATTTATTTACATGATATGACATATGTATTTCCAAGGATGGAGATAAATCATAAAACAAAAAAACCAACTCTGCTCATACACAATTCTAGATTACAAAATTAACACGGTAATTTATGGAACACACTGAAACTTTATTTGTAATATTCAAAACTTCTTTCACAACCTACACACATGGAATTTTATCCAAAACCACTCCTCCTCACTCCCTTTGTTTTCCTAACATCTGTTAACTTATAAAATTAAAAATATATTCTCATAGCTCTCAAAATAGCTCCAACAAAACCAACTCACTCAAAGTATCTAAACAAACCTCTATACTAGGAATTATTTCCTAAATCTCAACGATACACTAAATACTATGAATAAAATCAATCTTTGAGAAATCTTTTAGAGATATCTTTTACAAATATTACAAAATAAAATTAAGGAACCAAGTACCTTGGTAAATGTTTTGACCACTTGGGTCAGTTCTAGAGCTTGATGTCAGATGCTCCTGTATCAGAGTCCAGGGGAAGAAAATAACTGTTCATAAGGCCTTCAAGGTCTGTACCATACCTGGAAATCTATGTTGTTGTCATCCAAGTGAAATCCAGTTGCAATAGGGGATTTTGAGACCACTAAATCCATATGTGTGATGATAATAAATGATCGAAACAATTATGCTATCAACAGGATGGGTGAAAGAGTCAACATTGTCACCCAATGTTGAGCTATGATTCATGTAAACTTGGACATGTCATTTCCATGGAATATTACGAAGCTTAGACTCCTAGTGTCTCAAATTTTGATGTGGATGGACAAAAGGAATATCTATACGATACCATTTAATCAATTTAGTGATAATTGTAAGTTTTAAACCTGCAAAGTAAAGCAATGCATATAGATTCTTAAGAAATACAAAAATTAATCAATGGCTCATACACAAAATACACAGAGATTTTTACTGGAAACCCTCAACCGGGAAAACCTTTCTTATTTTCATTATATCGAATTTCAGCATTTGCCATACAATATATACAATGTTTTTAGGTATTCCGTAGATACCAAAACTCTAATCCCTTAATCCGAGATTAATTTACAAATCAGCTAAAAATAGCAAAATCCGCTAAAAGTAGCAAAATCCCTAGGTGAAGGGATCGTCAGATGCAGTTGTCATATCTAACACACCCACACACACACATGCAAAGAATATAACACATACCCAACATTCTCCCACTTGTTGTTTTCTTTGCATCCAGGGGTCCAGGGGATTATATAGTCAACAATCCAGGGAAGCAATGCCCATTGTTACTCTACACCAAGAGAACTTTTCAGTGCTCACAGACTTTGTCAATGAATCTGCAACATTCTTCAAAGTGTCAACCTTTTCCAGAAACACCTTCTTTTCCTCAACCATGTCTCTCACAAAGTGATACTGAACATCAATATGCTTTGTCTTCGAATGATAAGTTGGGTTCTTTGCCAGGAATATTGCACTCTGACTGTCA